>BQNB010052437.1:0-40492 GCA_026074375.1 Tanacetum coccineum
AGTTTCGGTCCATTTCAGTTACAATTTGTAACGGGCTATCGCTTGGGCCAGGCTAACGGTAGTAGGCTGGACCTTCAACAGTTGTTATAAGCAACAGTAATTCGTGACATCTCAAATGATATATATATTAATACAACAATAATTAAGGTCTCATATCTTGCACTTAATCTATATTAGAAAAGGGTAATTAAATATTTGGCCATTTAGTTAATGTTATTATCATTTGAAGTGCATTATAATTAGGGTTTTGCTAATCCCTGCCCACTGGGCATTGTTTAATCCCTATATAAAAGGAATATTTTAATTTATTTAAGTGAAAATCATGTTCAAATATGGTAATTTATAAGTTCATTTAATGTGTATTTAATGCATTTTCTAATTAATTAGGAAAGTTTTTGTCTATTAATTGTACCTTAATCTCTGCCAAGTGGGCAGAGTTTAGCAAAACCCTTATAATTATTGTCATTATACAAAAATTTTTCCAGTAAGTTTGTTTATTGATTGAGGTTGATTTTCATTTTCTATCTTTGCATTTACTTATTGAGCAACTTCATATAGGCGACATACAATCTCAAATTCTTCTAGAAAGTCAAATGTGCCTTAAGAGCACGGGGAGCGGTCTTGCCAAACTCTTCGTGTCAAACTAAAAAAGTGGTACCACGTCAGCAAAATGAAGTTTGGCACCAGAAATGTTATGGCACCAGAATTCAGTGGCATTGATTTGGTACCAGAATTCTGGTGCCAAACTATTTTTTTAATTTTTTTAATTAACTAGTATTGAATAACTTATTAAACTAAATAAAATCACTTAATTAATACATTACATTAAAAAAAATACATAAATTACAACTGAATAAAATTAAAAGACATAATTTAAAAAAATACAATTTACGGCATCGGTCTCCTAGTTTGGGTGGTAGATATTCGGCTGGATTCGTCTTTTTGGTCGGTGCATGATAGTGCGTAGGAGGATCCAATTCTTTTCCCCACCTTCTTCCCCCCCCCCCCCCGCTTGTGTCGATTTGGAGAACTTTCATGTCCTCCGCCAATTTTAGAGCATTGAATGCAACCGTCATTGGGTCTTCGTTTTTGCCGAGAGCACTTGCATTTTGGCCTTGCGGTCTAAGTCGTATTGTCCGACATGAACTCTTGATAACGCGACCGGGTTAGACACGGAGTTTAGCGGTCGAGTTTCGAAGGAAAGTTGACTTTTCGCAATTCGTTGCACCGGTGGGAGGCAAACTCATCATCTCCAAAATGGTCGGATTCTTGTCGGACGAGAGATTCTTCGTTGCAAGTCGAATTCGGGGTTTTTTCCATTGTGCTATCTTTCAAAAAAATTCCAGCACTCGGTGCTTGAAACTCACCCTGAGGATGGTTTCATACAACTGGAGCACACTCGCCATATGGTTTCATCGTTCTTCCACCCTGAGCAAGCGTTTCCTCATACAATTGGTTAAACCTTATAACCGGCGGAATTCATCTGGGTCACTTGCCGTAAACATGTTCTCTTTGTACGCTTCTTGGAAGCCTTATTTGTAGCTTCTTGATTGTACAAATCTATGATTTGTTCAAAAAGGTCGCCCAACTTTGCTAACCACCGGTTTTTGGATCTCGGAATTTTTTTTTATTTTTTTTTTTTTTTTTTTTTTGAATGAAACTTTTGCCAAAAGCAACTCTCGGCTGGGTCACGCATGTCATTTCGTCTTCTTTGGTTTCTTTCTCAATTCCAGATCTTTTCCTTTGTTTCTTTTTGCTAGCGACTTCTTACGACCGCGGTTAGGCTTCGACATCGGGGTTGGAAGCGGTTCCTCTTCTTCTTCTTCGGTTTCGTCAACTAGGTGGTGAGATTGTTTCTCGGAATGTGATTGGGAAGTGGTGAATTGGTTTGATTGTTGTTGTTTGTTCTTTCGGGCCAATTTTTTTTTGCATTTTAAATCGGTGAAACAACATTTGTCGTCTTGATTAGAATATGAGGTTGAATAAATTGTATTGTATGGATTTGTGGTGAATGAAGGTTGAGTGGAACGCCCGGGTTTCGAAAGACGAACCCGGATTGGTTTGGTGGGTCGGTAAGAATACGGAAATCAATTCGGGATGGGATCTTTTTTTGTGAGTGAACGCTTGAGGAATTGTATAGAAATTGTGTGTGATGTTATATAAATATAAAGGGGGCATTTATAGGATTTTTAAAGGGGTAAACATAGGGTTGTGGGGTAGTTTTCAATATCCGTCGCCCCAAGGTCCAAACGGCTATTTTTCAAAAAAAAAAAAAATTATCGATCGCGTGGGTTGTCAGCCACGGCGCGAAAGTGCTTGGCGCGAACCACGGAGTGGTGCGCCATGGCTCAATCTTGGGCCATGGCTTGGCACGAAGCCATAACACCACCACTCCCTCCCCTCTAAGAAGTAAGAATTATGTTGCTTCTATAATAAATGAGTCGATTGGTCTTATCCAATAGCATCGCTTGCACTTTCGTAGAGATCGGAATCAATGTCATTGCACAAAGTTATCGTTTGACGAGGGCAGTATAAAGCTTGAGTTTAATTAGTTCATGCACTAATAGATGTGCATTTTGTATGTATGTTTAAGAGCCTTTTTCGTGATAATGGCACGAGATCACCGAAGTTATGAGACGGCCTTACTAACGAAATTAAATATCAGGATTTTCTTTTAAAACGGTGATTATATTAGACACTAGCAAGAAGCTATATACGACGTCAAGTACACCTTGAATGATATAACATTAGATACAAATTATAAATCATACATGTTTAAGCTCTATATATATAGCATAATCATTGACAAACGAAAGATTTTGTTTAACATATATAAAATCAACATTAGGTAGTTTTAGACAACTATAATTATCCATGTTAACACTTTATGCAACGGATGTAAATTCTGACATTGTGTTAAATTTGGTTTACTAGCGGAAATTAGTCCTTGTAGTTTGTTATTGGAAATTAGGATTCAGTATATTTGTTCATTTTTAGTTCCAGTTCGTCCCTGTGATTTTAACATGTCTCAGATTTAGTCTATTTTGTCTAATGGGTAAATTACACTGTTGGTCCCTAAACTTAGGTTCGTTTGCCCTTTTGGTCCCCATATAACAAAGACTCTTGTACGTTGTAACACCCCGCCCGAGAATAGGTCGAATGTCACACTTATGGCATCAAAACAAACGCAAGCGGAAGACTTTATTCATAAAAGATGGTTCAACAAATTTCCTCAACAAAACAAAGGAATTAATAGGTCTGAACATACTGGACTTCAAAAAACGGAAATAAATCCAATACAGAGTTTAAGCGAAAGACAAAAATCTAAAATCCAAAGTTTAAGCAATCTAAATGAAATAGGGAAAAACTATCATCAATTCGGTCCACTAAGAGCTCCTAAGCACTCTTCACTCATAACTCAGCTTCCCTCTTATTACCTGCCGCGAATAAAAGAAATGCGGCTGAGCTAAAAAGCACAGTGAACATATATAAACAAAACATATAGATCAAGTATGCATAAGTAAATGGAATAGAATCACCATAACATGTGTAACAAAGATCTCATATACCATAAGAGTTGAATGAAATAAGTATCCAACGAAATAGGAAGCCAAACGAAATAGGAAGCCAAACAAAATAGGAATCAAAATGAATCAGGAAGCCAAACGAAACAGATAGCCAAACGAAATAGGAAGCAAAACGAAACAGATAGCCAAACAAAACAGATAGCCAAACGAAATACGTCGCCAATGAAATAGGTATCCAAACGAAACATGTAGAAATGCCCCATAAGCTCGAAACGAAAGTCTAAAGCATGCCACACGCTTAGACTAAATAATCCAACATACATTGTATCATATCATATCAAATTGTACATGGGAGCTGCAGACTCCAGATGTACCCTACAAAATGTGAAATGGGGTGTTGGCACCACACTGATCCATTCACCAAAACGAAACGAAACGAAGTACCTAGGATGCATCCATACGCTCCCTACAAATCAAATCATATATGGCCAAGTGCATAATAGAGCACACAAAACAAAAGGGAACGCCGTGGACTGATCACACCGCCACAGATAGTGTCACGCCATTGGTGCCTCAATGACGCGGCCATGGTACCTCCATGGCTAGTTAGCTCGGGCATCGGAACAGAACAAAAGGTTTATATAGCATATCAAAATGAAACATATTATGTCAACAAAAGGTCATGTCTAAACAAAACGAATAAGTTCATATCATGGCAATGTCAAATGAAGCATGTGTGAAATGAGTTCAAGGGGTTCAACGAAATTATCAAATAGGCAGTGAACGAACATCGAATCAAATAATAGGCAACAGATATAATGCTTGCAAAGGTGCAAATAGATACGGATCAATAGTAATGAGAGTCCTTAAAAGAAAGAATATAATATTTGTACCGATATGAAATGCAAACGAAAGAGCCAACAAAGCGTACAAATGATCAAAGAGGCAATTACTGATCAAATAATATGTATCGTGAGTGAAAGATAGAATATCCGTATGAACAATTGAAGCTTAAAGAGAGAGTAGATATATCCGTATCAAAAATCAACACAAACAGAAGAACCATTAATCATAACAAGAGTAAAAAGAAGAGGTAAAGAATATTCGTACGAACAAATACGAATCGAAAGAAGTATAGAGAGTCATCCGAATAAACATAATGGTGATCAAAAGAACAAAGATATAGAAGAATCCGTATGAATAATTAAATGAATGAAATAACTGGTATATCAATGAATCATCATAACAATAGTAAAGAGAATAAGTAAAGAATATCCGTACCTTACACAAATCAACGCGTACCCGAAAATACAACTTACTCCTGCTACGGTTTTTTTTAACAGCTATTTTATTGATAAAAAACTAGCAAGAAGCTAGCAACTACAAAGAAATAAGATGCGGATTTTTGAGCCAATCGTTCCAAGCAAACGACGCTTTACATCTATACCGACACCAATTATAAGACTTACACACTACATCATCAAAAAACAACGCCTTCGCTGGAGCCTGCTAGCCTGAAAATTGTCTTGTTGACTCGAACATCCAATCATCGGTAGACAAACCCACTTTACGTTAAACACTTCCTATCAAGCATCATTTGTATTACTTTTACAGTTAACACGACAAAGTCATCAGCCAACCAATATCCAACCATCGTTATGATTTCGAACTCATTTAAGGAACGTCCCACCAGCGAGTGATAAGGCGAACAACTTGTCTGACCATGCAACACGAGAAGAACAAATGGCTAGACGTCTCCGCCCCCTTATCACAAATAGCACACATGATAGAATCAATATAAATACCTCGACGAGATATGTTAAACCTAGTTGGCAGCGAATCAGACTTGACCTTCCACGCATGAACATTCACCTTAATAGGCACATATTTAATCCATCGAGTTTTATAATCAACCACCGGAATCGATTTATCGTCAATCAATTTTCTAACCGAAGCCACGGAAAAATCTCCCGAACTCTCCAACGTCCAAGTCCATCTGTCAGATATAGGAGCTAAAATGACATCATTCACCAAAGCAACAATCTCATCGAATTGTTCTTGTTCCACACCCCCTCTCGGCGCTCTACGAAACGAAAAAGCCAAACTGGGTTGCGCTACTTTCATCCCAACAGTAATTGATTTACTAGATTCAAGAGCATATATACGCGGATACCGATTTTTAAGCGTGCCACCTTCACTCCACATATCCTCCCAGAAAGATGTTATTTGCCCATTCCCAAGTTTAATACGCATAAACTTAATTAAGTCAATACCTTTATTCAACAAGGCATTAGTTTCGTGAACAATATTCATCCAACAAGACTTAGATCCAGCTCTCGTGATCACTCCCATTTTACCGTCATCCCCATGAATCGCCTTAATAACCCTTGCCCATAAAGAAGAATCTTGCGTATAAAACCTCCACACCCATTTGAACATTAACCCTCTATTCAAAGCATATAAACTTGATACACCAAGACCTCCTCTTTCTTTAGGAGCTAAAACCTTCTTCCAATTAACCCATGAGGCTTTCTTACTGTTGGAATCATGCCCATTAAAGAAATGGCTACGGATCGACTCTAACGTACGAAGCACACCCGAAGGGACTTTAAATATAGACATATGGAAAATAGGCATCGATCCTAAAACCGACTTTAATAACGTAAGCCTACCTCCAATTGACAATGTTTTCATCTTCCATTTAGAGAGACGTTTCTTAACCCGTTCAACAACCTCATTCCACGCATGCACCCGAGACATAGAGCCACCCACTATCAAACCGAGATATAAAAACGGAGGTTTAAGAATAAGGCACCCAAGTTTCAGTGCGGCCCTCTTAACCTTATCACTATCCACATAAACACCCATAATTTTACTCTTGCTCATATTAATTCTTAAGCCAGACGCCCTATAAAAACACTCGAGAACATGCACTAAAGTAGAAATGTTACTCTCACACCACTGTCCTACAAAAACCGCATCATCCGCGTAGAACATGTGAGAAATATTCACCGAGGCGCCTAATTTAATTCCCTTAAACATTCCCGCGTCCACCACCCGTTGAAACGATAAATGTAGGCTTTCCATGATTAAAATGAACAAAAACGGGGATAACGGATCACCTTGTTTTAGCCCTTTGCAGAATTGGAACTCCTCCGTCGGGCTACCATTAATTATAATAGATCCTCTCGAAGACCTAAGGCAACATTGTATCCACTTACGCCACTTTTCTCCAAAACCAAACTTACTTAGAACGTCATCCAAAAAATCCCACCGAACCGAATCATAAGCTTTCTCAAAATCTACCTTGAAAATTAAAGACTGTTTCTTTTTCACCTTGCACCACTGGAGCACTTCATTAAGAATAAACGGGCCATCTAAAATCTGCCTATCTGCAATAAAAGCAGATTGCACCTCATTAACAATATCACCCAAAACACCAACAAGACGATTCGCCAGAATTTTTGCAATGATTTTATACAAGCTCCCAATAAGACTAATAGGTCTAAAGTCTTTAACCAAATTAGCACCCGGAATTTTTGGAATCAACGCAATAAAGGACGAATTGCATCCTTTAGGAATATCTTCGTATGTAAAGAAATGTTTCACGACATCGTACACATCACTTTCAATAATGTACCAAAATCGACGGTAGAAACCGAAAGTGAAACCATCAGGACCCGGAGCTTTATCCGTCCCACAATCCCACACCGCCCTCTTGATTTCATCATTGGTCACCTCACTCTCTAACTCTGTCCTTTGTTTCGATGATAGACACTTCTGATATTTCATCTGAATAAGGGTACGCCTAGGATCAAGTTTACAAAACCTTTTACTAAAGTGATTAAAAAATTCCCGCTTCACCTTGTTCGGATTATCGATCCAGATTCCATCGATCATGATACCCCGAATATTAAGAAGAATACGTTTTTTGTTAAGCATGCCATGAAAGAAACTAGAGTTCTCATCCCCTTCAACTAACCATTTAACTTTAACCTTTTGTGCCATTTCTAACGAATGTAGTTTATCAATACTTTGAAGATTATTAACAATCTCTGCTCTTTTATTAACAACCTCCTCGTTACCATTACCATTATCAATAATCGCTTCCACATCCTCAAGATCGACCTTGTATTTTGCTTTAACGCTTTTTACACATAACATATTCGTTTTATTCCATTCTCGAATCTTAGTTTTAAGGTATTTTAACTTTCCCATCATGTTAAT
Source organism: Tanacetum coccineum (assembly GCA_026074375.1). NCBI lineage: Eukaryota > Viridiplantae > Streptophyta > Magnoliopsida > Asterales > Asteraceae > Tanacetum > Tanacetum coccineum. The sequence continues at coordinate 7,755 of BQNB010052437.1, forward strand.
CATCGCATTAGACTCATCACGCGGGCAGTCCCTCCACGCATCTTCCACAATTTTAGAAAATCCTTCCATTTCAAACCAGTAAAGAAAAAATCAAAACGGAGTCGGACCATAATCAAAATGAGAAATAGGTCGATGATCAGAAAGATAATGGTCCAAAGTAACAGCAGTGATATTCGGCCAAGTACTCAATAAACTTTCAGACACAAGAAATCTATCTAACTTACTCATCTTTGTTGCAGACTTGTGGCACCACGTAAAGGAACTACCACCTAAAGAAACCTCAACCAATCCCGCATTCGTAATGAACGAGTTAAACATATTTGCGCCTTGAACATTAAACACCGAACCGAACCTAACCGATTTATACCGAACCTCATTAAAATCACCCATAATCTCCACCTCTCCTTTCCATTTACTAATCTCACGAGTTAAATAATCCTACAACAATTGTTTGTCTTTGAAATCATGTGGAGCATAAACCGCAATCATGAGAAGATCCTGACCAGTTAGACGCCACACACCTCGAACCATAACGAAGTAATCCGAAATAGTAGCATTACTCTTACAAAAGGAATTTAGATCCCACACATATAGAATACCACCCGAGTTCCCTACAGAATCACTATGAACATAATCAAAAGCCAAATTTCCCCAACACATCTTCACACATATAAGATCCATGTTCTCTATCTTTGTTTCTTGTAACGCCAAAAAATTCACCTTATTCCTAACACACAACTCCTTAACCCAGTCTTTTTTAGCCTTTTGGGCAAGGCCTTGAATATTCAAGGACAAATAATTCATCGATACACCTCCTCCGCTCCTTGTGATGTAATAATCTCTACCATATTAGACTTACACCCATCCATATTGTAACCCATAACTTGCCCTACTTTTACCAATTCATCCAGTAATCATAAGTGAACCACCTGTCCGAGGGATCTCAGATTTTTTAAAGTGACCTGAACGTACCGAGTCTGCACCATCATCCTTAGAGTTCATAGTGGATCGATTACCACTAAAAATAACATTAGTCTCTTCCATATTACAATCATTCAACATTGTCGTTTCTGCCACCCTCCATATGCATAGAAGCCGCATCAGTACCCTCATTAGGAGTGAAGCTAGGAGGATACTTCATACTAAATTCCGAGTTATTATCATTACCCACCATGTCTTTTTTTTATTGAGCAATGAATAAATATGAAACGGGTCTTTCGATTTGTCCTCTGGTTTATCCATAACTTCCTTCTCCATGTTATTTTTCACCTGCCCATCCTTCTCAAATAAAGTATCCGGAACCTCCTCCACATCACTATCACATCACCACCACAGCTACCCATTTCGTGCACATTGGATCCACCATCCTTAGAGTCATTATCATTCTGATCACCTCCAACCATCACCCCTAAGTATTTAAAAGGGGTTTTCATAGTCGAACAACCAAAATATAAAGCTGCAGCATTAACATCCTCACTTCGAATCCCGACTCCAAGAAGGTGACTTTTCTTAAGATTGATCGAGAGGCCGGACAACAAAGAAAAACAATGAAGAATGTGAGTAATACCAGATAGATTAGCAATAGACCACTCACCAATAAAGACCGCATCATCCGCATAAAAAAGATGGGAAATATTAAGAGACGAACCAATTTTGATGCCCTTAAAAATCCCCGCCTCGATGGCCCTAGATAACGAAAGATGAAGAGACTCCATAATTAAGATAAAAAGGTATGGGGCCAAAGGATCTCCTTGCTTCAACCCACAATGAAATTGGAATTCGGACGTTGGACTACCATTAAGGAGGACCGAAGCCATACCAGAGTGTAAACAACCCCGAATCCACGAGCACCATTTAGAACCGAAACCAAAAGCTCTAAGCACATCTTCTAAAAAATCTCACCTTATCGAATCATAAGCCTTGGCAAAATCAACTTTAAACACCATGGCTTGTTGTTTCTTATGCTTGCACCAAGAAAGTAATTCGTTTATGATAAACGGGCCATCAAGAATTTGCCTATTAGGAAGAAACGCCGTTTGAACATCCGATATAAGACCAGGGATGCTTTTAACCCTACCAGCATCTTTCGGTAAATGATTTCTTCCATTTACAGGAGGTCTATGAAACCTAGCGATATTAGCGTGTAATTTATATCGATCAATCCAAACCGTACATAGGTTATTCACCAATCTCTCCTCGTTAAAAACACTAATGAATCTAACAAAACCAAACCTCTTACCAGATTTTGATCTCTTAGTAGGAATAAAAGAATCCACGACATGTCCATATTGTTTGCATGAATGAAATAACTCCTTAGCAGAGAACGATTCTGGAAAATTCGTAATGAAAACTGATGTAGAAATTTTAGCCACATCGTCCTCCTTCGTTCTGTAACTACCCATGATAGGATCAGAAAAGCTAAACGTCTTAAATAGAGGGAATCGGCGCTCGGAGAATTTAGTAAACAATCAATCTAGGGTTCATGATTATTAGGGTTTTTTAAAAATAACAAGTTTTATTGAAACAATCCACCCTATGGATCCTGATCATAGATTTATGAAAATAACTCGATAAGGAAATCAATCACAAGGAAAGATCTCACTATTTCAGGCTTTTCTAATATCTAATAACAGAATGGTAGTAGCAGATATGAATCAATTTGCAAAAATCATAATTTAATAAACAATCGATCTAAGGTTGACAATGGAGGATCTGGGTTTTAAATGTTATGGATTGATCGGTGATTGTTGTGGGATGTGTGGATCATATCAACTGCGCCTTATAGTTTATACACCAAAAGATTTATGAATTAGTGACATAACTTGCTTATAAACCTTTTGAAAATAGAAGTGTATTATTTGAGTATTAACCACTTATGAAAGATAGAATCATAGAATTGTACGATACTTTTATAATATAATATTTAATCTTTTATGAAGATAGTCCTTAGAATTAGATTAATATTCAAATCAGCCCTTATTTACTTATATAAAAAAATATAAAAATATATTTATACTAAGGCTCGAAAAGCTTGTTGAGCGCTCGAGCCAAGCTATCAAAAGCTCAAGCTCGGCTCATTATATGTTTGGAGCCAGTTTATTGGGCTTGAGCTCGGGCTTGAGCTCGATAAATCTCGGCTCAGTCGAGTCGAGCTTGAACTCGAGCTTGAGTTGCTTGATAAAAGCTTGGCTCGTTTGCATCCCTTAGTTGAAGTATGTTACTAAGTTACTATCTCACAATCTCACATAGACATCACGAATGTTTTAAGTGTTGCTTAAACCCGCAACATTTAAGTTGATAGACCTCTCACATGTCATTAAACCAAATATACAATATGTTACTACGCTAAGTACTTAACAGTTCATCATCAATTGATGAAGAGCCAATTGATTAGATTCAGTATGGTAATTACTTTATTTAAATCCCAAAATATATTTGATATTTCTAGTAAAGAAGATGATAAATACAAGGTCGGCTATTCAATTTCCTTAAAAGGAACGAATATTTATCCAAAGGAATATTACTTTAGGATGATTCGCATGATAATTGAAGTAGTAGATATCTTATGTGGGGGAGTCGATATTGACAATTCATGATATATGTCTTTAAGAATGATAATAATAATAATTGTATTTTATGTTGATCAAGCAAACAAGCTCATGGTTATTCGGGTGAGATTTTAGGTAGCATAACCCATGCATTTTTACAAACGAGTTTTGCTTGTTATTACTATTAGTTTATAGTATAGTACTTTAAAAAAAAAAAAAACTATGTTGCTTAAATAAAACATTTTAAAAAAATAGAAGTTTGTAACCATAGTAGGCATGGATCAAGTATTTGGGCTATTGCAAAAATTACAGGCTCAATACTATTCAGTATTCATCATATTGGGTTTATAAAAGTTACAATTTTAAATTATCCAATTTATATCCACTAATCCACATCCAAGTACCACCTCTCTCTCCTAGGCGTAAGGAAAAAAAATCGAAAAAACCGAAAACCGAACGGAAAACAATCGAACCGAAGTAATAATCGAACCGAATTTGCCAAAATCGAACCGAACCAGACTACAAATTCGGTTTCCGGTTTGGGTATGGGTTTGACAATCTCAACCGAAAATCGAAGTTATATAAATATATATATTTTTTTTATATTTATATATATATATATATATATAAAGACCATTAAATTTTTATCCTAATATAAAAAAAATATTTTTATTCTTGAAATATTTTTTTTGCTAAATATCTATGTAATTTTTATTTTTTTAAATTGGGTCAACCCGAAAACCGAACCGAATTCAAATTCGGTTTTCAGTTTAGTTCGGTTGAATTCTAGTTCGATTCGGTTCGGTTTTCGAGTTGACCCCAAAAAAAATTAATCAAACTAACCGAACAACTCGATAACCGAACCGATCAACACCCCTACTCCCTCCCATAGTCCCATATTGATATTCAAAGAATTTACGAGTTAGGTTTAAATAATCTTCAAGTGACCTCAAATCAACACAAAAACGACTTGAATATTATTCCAAGTATTATTCAAAGAGTAAAGACACACTTGAACATATTCTCAAATATGTGATCCTCAAACAATAAAATTTTGAACCCACACGAAATGTTACTAACAACTTTTCACAATTGTATATGTTCGAGTGCCATCAATTCAGCTTATTAGCGAATAGAGTATGTTTTTGCGGGCTTATCTGTTTTAGGGCTTAATCCATTATTTATAGATTATGGTTTTACAGTTTTCACTTTGTAATTTCCTTGCTCACACAAATGAAATGATGTAATGAAAACCATTAAATTACATGGTTCAACGCTTTTTTAATTTATCGTTTTTGCAATTTTCTGGAACTTTTAAATGAACTACTATTTAAGAATGGTAAAAACGGGGCTTTTCAAAGCTATTGATTCTTTAATTCCCCTTGATGAACACTTAGCTACTTTTCGAGGTAATTAGTCGAGGGGGATTGAGATTCTTAGTTTTCTTAAGTGTTTACTTATGGCATTGCGTGAGGGCACGACAATATCTTAGTATAGGGGATTTTGGTATGTGTTTAAATACACATACCTTTGACCATTAAAAACGTGCTTAAATGACCAAAAACGTACCAAAAATACATCGTATTTGTATGTTTTGCATCTATATTGTGCAGGAAACGGATATCCGACAAAAGCACGAAAAATCAAGCCAAAACAGACAAAAGCGAGCACGAAACGAAAAGAGCAGAAAAAGCCAAAGTCAAAAAGTCAAAGTCAAAGCCAAAGCCAAAAACGAAGAAATTTTAAATGGGCCCACCCGTACCTATCTAATGGGCCGGGTCAGCCCATTAAGACATTACATGAAGACTTACTAAGATATGGGCCCAATATCCCTTTTATACATACTCGGCCCAAATACAAACAACAAGCCCAAAATCCTTTAAGACTTAACAACCCAATCATATGGTTGTTAAGTCAGTTATCTAGTCACAAGGACCTTCCATGCAATAACTTAATACACATTGAGGGGCTGAAATCGCCACTTCCCAAAATATTTTTCACCACAAGGACGATGGATGCAATGTACAAGGACGATGGCTGCAAGATCATGATATACCTTAAAGGACTAAACCAGCCAATTCCTTAAACCTCTTGCCCTGCACCCAGCTTAACATATAAACCCAGTCAAGCCCTTTTCTTTTCCCGCCAAACTCAAAACCCTATTTGTTAGCCTCAAAATATTGAGTCGAACAAGGAAGTTTGTTCATTAATTATATTAGGTCTCTGTCATTAATTAATTATACGTTGTAATAGGCTAGACGGGTAAACGGGCTCTTTATGTAATCTAATCGGTCACGTGTATCGGGTGAAAGCCCAAGTAATCCCAAGCCTGGCCCGTAGAAACACCAAGGCATGAAAGCCTCTTGGTTTTAACTATAAATACCCCTCTCCAAGGATGGAAAGGGTGTTGATTCATTTGTAAGATTTTATTTGTTTAATCAACCATTCTCATTTTTCTCTCTTTATTTCTCTCTACAATTCTTCCATTTTATCTCATCTTATTTTCTTGTTCATCATGGTGAAGTGAAGGTGATTTTGGGTTCCGACATTTGGTATCACTCGCCACGGGTGGGTTTAGTTGTTTCGTTGTGGCAATTTTTCTATAGCTTATTTGAGCTTATTTACACACGTCATATTTTTTTTCGTTTTCAAATTTTTTATTTCACTATTACAATTGATTATGGGCTGTTGACATACTCGATTACTTTGGGCTTTTCAGTTTTAAGATTTGTGACTTGATCAAACAGTTGTGTTTTTTTGTCATTTGGGCTTATTGGTCAAATAAGGGTGCATCTTGGTTTGTCAAGAAAAAAGTTCCGGGTTTCTATTTTCTATTTTTTTAACAAACGTTTTTGTTAGTTTTCAATTTTGTGCCATAGCTTATTGTGGGTTAACAACAGCTTTTCAAAGCTTATTTTTGTTTTTTTGTGGCTTATTTACTATCAAAGTTCTTATCTTAAAGCTTATTCAAGATTAAAGTTTGCTTATTTTCTTGGTGGTCCACGGTGAAAACAGAAAGAGACCAAGATCCACTATAATAGCAAAGAAGACAGTTGTACGTTTTGGTTTCTTGTGAAGGACACCGAACGAGTTCAGCCTTGTGGAACCGATCTAGACAACAACTAGAGACCACCGATCTAGTCTCAAGTTTCAAGAGCAACCGATCTAGTCACTTGCTTTGAAGACCGAACTAGTTAATTCAAGAGGAACCGAACGAGTGAAATTCTAAGAGGAACCGAACGAGTTCATTTTTAGCACAACCGATCTAGTCACTTCGTAAAGCACCGATCTTGTCACTTTGTTACATGGAACCGAACTAGTTGTTTTACTTGAGAACCAAACGAGTCAATCTCTTATAAGCAACCGAACTAAAATCACACGTTTAAGTAATTTTTTTGTTTTCGGTTTCGAGTGTCGTTTAACTACGAGACGTTTAACTTATACCATCGTGATAGTGACATATTTTTGATCAACGTGGTATATTTGGATTTTACCGACGATAACCGTGTCATTCCGTAAGAGCTAAATTACAATCGTTGCATTATTTGTTACAATTCAAAACGAAAATGAAAAACAAAACAGGAGGGAATTTGTTTTAATAATTGACTAAAATTGGAAATTTACAAGTTAAGCCCCTGGACTTAAAGATAAATTCAAGATTAGTCTTTGTTTGATTATTTATCCTTAAAGTTCAAAGTATAATTCACCGTTAGTCCTTAATTGCTACGATTTCAACAATAGTCCTCCAAAGTTCAACGATTGTGCACCGTTCATCGTTTCAAGCTCATTTTTCGCCAATAAAAGCTCAAGTTCTTCAACGACAACAACGATTTCAACATCAATTCATTTTTTGTTTTATACGTTTTCCTTCTGATCTTTAAAAATCACCCGCGAAAGATATGATTCTTTTCTCGGTTTTAATCAAAGATTTGTAAAATCCCGTGAACGTTAATTGAATTCAATCCACAACAACAATCACTTTACCTGCTTAAGATCCTTCAAATCATTTTCACTTCATAATTTTCAGTAAAATGGAAACGAAAGATACTTTATCTTCGTGTTCTAATTCGGAAGAACAACAAATGCAACAAATTCAAGACAAAGCAAAAAAGAGTAAGTTGCATGTAATCATTTCGAAAAACTTCATTCCCCTCAAGCATCTTTCAAACAATGACTTAAAAAGAACTCGAACCGAGTCTTGATCAAAAACGAGAATTTGGCGACACTCTTTGGTCAAGATATAGAGACTTTCACTGGCACAATGTTCCTATACATGGATCAACTAGAAAAGAAACTTGACAAAGAAGAATTTTAAGAGATTGGATCCATGGCTGCTTTTATAAAGGTACTCGATACACAGTTCAGTATGTTCATTCAATCAAACGATTACTTTGATGATGAATTTGTTGTAAAGACAACCACTACATTCTCCAATACACCATCTTGCGATTCCAGAATTCCGTGACACACTGATCCAACACATGGAATCTGTTAAGAAGTCGATTGATGAAAGAGCAAAGCATAAAGAAGAGTATAACAGCTAGGTGAATGAAAGACAAATGCAGACAACAGAGGATAAGGTTGATACGAGTAAAGCATTGGATGCTAGTTTGGTTGATACAGAAAGCAGTGGGACAACATTAAAAGAGCAAGATACAAGCAGCAGATCAGGGAATGATGCACATGCTGATGATGCAGATATCAGACCCATATATGATGAAGAGCCAATGGTTGAGGTACAAACAACTGCTGAAATCAATATCTTTGCTACTGGACAACAGCATACTGAGCAACCTGAATTCAATAATGAAGGAGAGGTTGACCAGAATGCTGAACAATGTCATGACACATGTCCTTTGCCTGCTAAATTAACTGATAACCAGACAACTGAACTCTCAAATCAATCTCTTGAATCTGAAAATATTCGTCTCAAAAAGACCGTTGCCCAATTTCAAAAAGATTTTTTAAGAATGGAAGCACATTGTGTTAATCTTGAACTTAAATATCAAAATCAAGCTTTAAAAGAAGGGCAACATGGTCAATTTTTGAAAGTAACAAGTAATGAAGCCAAGGTTAAACATGACATAGATGTAATTGAAACAATAAACATCGAATTGGAACATAAAGTGGCTAAGTTACTTAAGGAAAATGAGACTTTGAAAAGGCATTACAAAGAAATGTTTGATTCTATCAAGACAACGAGAGCTAAGAACATAGAACACACAACTTCTTTGATTGCAAATAATGATAAATTCAAAACTCAACTTCAGAAAAAAGGGTTTGCAATTGCAGCATTAAAAAATGAGTTAATGAAATTAACAGGAAATAGTGTGAATACTAAGTTTGCAAAATCGTCAATCTTAGGGAAACCGGCTTTACAAGAACGTAGAAACCAATTAGTTGTTAGACAACCGACTGCGTTTAAGTCTGAACGACCTAGATTTTCAAAGCAACGGTTTGCCTTAAAAGTTGATGTCAATAACGATTTGTCAAAACCAGTCACTACACATTATTTGCCTAAGGAAAGAAAATATGTTGTTGCAAAACCTCATCACATGATTGCACCAATATCACTTTCACTTCACCATGGAGACCAAGAAAAAAAGATGAGAAGATATGAAGAATTTTAGAGAGAGAAAGTAGAGAGAGAAATAAAGAGAGAAAAAATGGAATGGTTGATTACACAAATGAAATCTTACAAAATGAGACCAACACCTTCTCCATCTTTGGAGAGGGGTATTTATAGTTAAAACCAAGAGGCTTTCATGCCTTGGTGTTTCTACGGGCCGGACTTGGGATTACTTGGGCTTTCGTCCGATACACGTGACCGATTAGATTACACAAAGAGCTCGTTTACCCGTCTAGCCTATTACAACGTATAATTAATTAATGACTGAGACCTAATATAATTAATGAACGAACTTCCTTGTTCGACTCAATATTTTGAGGCTAACAACATGCTTACACCGATTTTATATAAATCAGATAATAAAGTTATTACTTCTTTTAGTAGGGATACTTTATTTTAGAAATTCTTTTAAAAAGTAAATTTCAAAGGTGTTTGAGAAAACATTTTTTCCCAAACATTGCTTGTTTTTCTACTTTAAAAAATGTATAAAAAAAATTCTTTGTTTTATGTTACTTATTTGATAGGCAAGTGGCACAAAAAAGATACTCAACTTAAGGGTCATTTTCAATCAAGGTATCACCATTTTTTTCTTGCATAAAAAGGCACTCAACTTATATTTTTGACCAATTTAAGTATTTTCATTAAATATTTAACGATCATCCGCCGTAAATCACCACCATCAAGCCTCTCCACCACCATCACGACCAAACACCACCTTCACCACCAACCCCATCCATCATCGCCGTAAACCACCAACCTTACATAAAAGTTGACGCTAACAAATCTGGCAGATTCTATTAAATCAATTTCCATTTTGTGTATACATTTTCTTAAAAATGACATTAACAAGTCTTTCGAATTAATGATTACGTTTCTAATAACTAAGAAACTATTAAGAGGCCATGAAATTAACGGACACTCAAATGAAACCACCACCACTCCAAAGGTCAAAGGTATTCATCATACCAACACTCATATGTAAAGAAATAAAAATCTATTTAATATGAAAAAGAGGACATTCAATAGCCGATTCAAACTTATATTAATACATTCAGTTATTTACATTTATAATAATGAATCTTGAGTTTAACTTACATATATATCATTAAACTCAAGCGATGGTGGTGGATGGGGTTGGTGGTTGAGACGGTGCTTGGTAGTAATGGTGGTGGGGAGGGTTGGCGGTGGCGAAGATGATTGGTGGTGGTGGTAGTGGCCGGTGGACTTAAATGTAAAACTTAACGGATGATCGTTAAATATTAAACGAAAATACTTAAATTGGCAAAAAATATAAATTTTGTGCCTTTTTATGCAAGAAAAAAAGTATAATACCATAATTGAAAATGACCCTTAAATTGGGTATCTTTTCGTGCCATTTACCCTATTTTATATTAAATTAAAACACGTATGCTTAAACATCCCGCTGCAATGCGTGAATTCTAAACTCCTAGTTTTTACAACAATTCTCAGCATAACTATAGTATTTTATATTTTATTGAATGTAGTTATTGCTTGATACTTTCGGTTTATTGTTGCCTCTTGGACTTTTGTAGTATTTGTCAAACATATTTGCACATGAAGAAAGTATAAATAACAAGACCAGCATGATGATGACACGTGTCAGAATGGCACAGAATGTAAAGCAAAGACTGTTTGTTTATGATTCCAGCTCCCAACGCCTTTGGTTTGAAATAATAAATAAGGGTTATCTTATATGTACCCCGAAACACCATTTGTACCCCCGGGTTTTTTACGGTTTTTTTTGTATTTTTATAATTTTATATATGTTATAAAACTGTAACACGGAAAAAACGGAATAAAAAATATAAAGTTTAACATGTCAAAAGTATGAAACTGTCAAAAATTACGGAACAAAAACTAATAAAAAATTGCGTTACACTATAAAAAGAGAGATACAAAAAAAATCTTTTGTAGTAGGCCAAGGGTACCAATAGGGGTACCCAATAAATAATTAACAGCTAGTTTTACAATTATTAAAGACTGCTAAATGAGGGGCCACACTCACCTACATGCAACCGCACATTTGGCCCATGTTTCCCTGTCATATATATGAATTGTCCTTTTTGCCCCTTTACTACATAATTTGCCAACGTATATTCTATTCTGTGGGTCAATTTTAGATTCTACTCTTGGGATTTCTAGAAAATTTTCAACTTATTCGGGTTCGTATTTCAGTGCTCTTTGTCTCAGCGTTGATGCCGCCTGAGTCGAGTCGGTTAATGGTGGCGAGCTTAGACACCTTTTCTACAGAATACTATGTGAGAAACAATGTTTAGAGCACAAGGCGTCTTGATAGCTCAAGTTATAAAACACCTCATGACACACATATAACTCAATAAAATACAAATGCTATAAAAAAAAATTATAATTTGGTTGGTGTTAACGGCGCGGATGGTTATAAATTGCCGTAAGGTGGTGTCCACCTATACTTCTTAAGTTTCATATTTTAATACGCTTTTAGGTTTAAAAATATAAACAAATTAACCTCTAAAGTTTAAATCAGTACTAACTCTCATATTTTAATGCCCTTTTAAGTATAAAAATGTAAACAAATTAATCTCTAAACCTATGTTGATGCCAAGATCCGCTAGGAAGGATGTTGTTCGTCCTTTGTGGGATTCCAAGCTTCAGCAATCATGTCGATAAGACAATACGCGTTAGCCTCGTCCTGGGTTTTATCCCAAGACCAAGCTCCAGCGTGAGGATAAGATATTTGATCAAGTATGCCTAACGGCCATTATCTGAGTAGTAAATGTGAAAAAGGGAGTTACCCTTGCATTGAATGCATTGAGTATTTATACTACTCAAAGTACTGTTAAAGTATACTATTCCTGACATCTTGGAAGATGGTGAGCCGAGCTATATTACTTTTGCCAGCTAAGTAACGTGCTTAGTAAACAAAGCCCCTTGATTTCTGGGTTGCCTGCTCTAGGACGGAGGGCATCCTATTATCCAGTGGATAATAGTGTGTTTTGGTGTCTTGTGACTTCTTGGTCTTTCCCCATGTCTTTGTCTTATTCGTTTGTGAGGTTTGAGTATTTTAAGTCTTTTAGTATGCTCGACAATAAAGAGGCCGCTAGGAACGTCTTCCTAGCGGCCCTATTCTGACGGTCACATATACAAACATGTCCCCCCAAGTGTTATATCAATGCTTGCTTTGGTATAACATTTGATCGTTATTTCTTTCTTCCCTCCTATTTTATTTATATTCGTTACTTCCTATCGTTATTATTATTATAAATATATTCTTATTGTCATAATGAAAATAGGTTAATAATGTTTATTTACTACCTGCCAAAACTCATAATGACCCCTGGTAAATTAGTCGTTGGTCATTATTGGGGAGGCGTGCCTTTGACACGTGTCTTTTTACTCACCATCATGTGGTTAGGATTTTGCCACGTCATTGATCTGACGGACGTGACGTTTCGTCTCTTCCTCTTTCCCTTCTATAAATACCCCTTCCTTTTCATTTTTACTGCCACAATTTTTCAACAGTTTTCCTCAAAGTCTCTCAGGTGTGTTTTTCTTTCCTTCCTTTCTTTCTTTATCCATTCCCTTCCGGACTCTCCCCATGTCGATAGACCATTCGGATCAGCTTCACCTTCCGGATGCCCCAGATCTAGACCCTTCTTTAGAGGCTTCCGTCACTCCTAAGTTTCGCTATTACCGAAATTTGCTAAAAAGTGTTTGAAATAAATAAAAAAAATCGAGTTTAAATATTATTTAAAAAATAAAATAAAAATACAAGGGATTTATAAAGAAAGGTTTAAATAGCTTTTATGAATTTTATAGTGAGAAATTGAAACCGAAGGTTTTTGGATGCGGATGGTTCAAAAAGAATATTTTTCGTATTTTTTTTCGTATATACTTACTCAATATCATTAAAATGAATAATATTAGTCGTTCGTGTATTTATAATCTCATATTCATTTACATGTCATAATAACTCGTTTTTTTATCTATATATTTAAAATTTGATGCAAATAATATATGCAGATAATAATATTTATAAATAGCAACAACATAATGTTATTTTTTTATATAAAGTATAAGGTTATATAGTTAGAGTATTTATTAAATATATAAAGTTATTAAAAATATAAAAATTAATAATTGCATTTATGTTCGTATAATTTATTTAAAATTAAAAAATTAAAGTTTTATTAATTATTATTTTTTTGTCATTTTTATAAAATTAAGGCGTATATTTTTTTGACACAATTTATAAATCAGACGAAAATTAAAAAATATGACCAAATTGGGTTTTAATCTTGCTAACCGGCTTTCTAAAGTGATCGATAAAATTATTAGTAAAGAGCAATCCGCTTTTATAGCGGGTCGGCAAATTCTTGATGGTCCTCTTATTCTTAGTGAGGTGATTGATTGGTTTAAAAAGATCAAGAAAAATATGCTTATCTTTAAAGTAGACTTCGAAAAAGCTTTTGACTCGGTTAGTTGGAAGTACTTGGACTTTATTCTTTTTAGTCTTGGTTTTGATTCTAAATGGAGATCTTGGATTTGTGTTTGCCTTCATTCGTCAAGAGCTTCTATTTTGATTAATGGTAGTCCTGCTTCTGAATTTTCCATCAAGCGCGGTTTGAGACAGGGAGACCCTCTATCACCTATTTCATTTTTTCTTGTCATTGGAAGGTTTTTGTTGTGCTATGGCTAATGCAGTTAGTTCCGGTTTAATTCGTGGAATCAAGATAGGTTCGTCGGCTATCACTTTATCTCACCTTTTTTATGCAGATGATGTTATTATTACCACTGATTGGAATTATGGAGTCCTTGATAACATTATTCGTGTTCTTCATGTCTTCTACTTAGCCTCGGTCCTAAAATTAACATTCACAAGTCCAACATATTCGGTATTGGTGTTCCTAATGGTGATGTTGTTGATATGGCTAGACGAACAGGCTGTGCATCAGAAATCTTCCCTTTCAATTATCTTGGTCTTCCGATCGTATCCAATATGAACCTTGTTTCAAGTTGGCAATTCTTGATCGATCAATTTTACACGAAGCTATCTTCCTGGAAAGCTAATCTTTTATCCATAGGTGGACGCCTCACTCTCATTAAAGTTGTCCTTGGTAGTCTTGGTATTTATTTCTTATCGATCTTTAAGGCCCCTGAAACTGTTTTGAAGTATTTGGAAAGATATCGTGCCAAGTTTTTTTGGGGTGGTTCTCAAGATTCTAGGAAACTCGCATGGATCAAATGGTCTAACGCAATTTCCCGCATTTGTTAATAAAGGAGGTGTGAATATTAGAAGTTTAAAAGCTTTTAACTTTTTTTTAACGACGATTTATTAAAACACTAGCAAGGAGCTAGATCAAACAAGAACAATATAAGGGTTCTTAAGCCAATCGATACCAATCCACATGGAACGACGCTTTACATTGAATTTACACCGCAATAAAAAAGTTCTAGAAAAACTAAATTATCAAATATCAGCGCCTTTTCAGAGATCTTCTTATCGCAAACAGAGCTTGTTGGCGAAAGTTTTCCTCATTATACCATCCATAAACTATGTATTCACCCTCAAGCAACGCCCTTTTAGTGTGGATTGAATCCGAATTGAAACCAACCAAAACCGTCAATTCCTCGTAAAGATTACATTCCGAATAGTCGATATTCCTCCAAGAAGATATCTTAGCATATTCTGTCTCACTAAAAACGCATTAAAAAAAAAATATGGTTTGTCGATTCCACACCTGGATTACAAATGGGACCAAAAACAATGAATCAATATCCATTCACGGACGAGAGATATTAAAAGCGTTGGGGTGCGCGTTAGTTTGACTTTCCAATGCTATGATATTCACATTGTTTGGCACGGATTTAAGCCCACCTAGTCGGCAAATACATCCTGAAATCGACTTCACATCAATCTCCTTTCGAATTGAAGCTACGAAAGAACCATCACTTTCTAGTGCCTACTTAAGATCTTCGCAAGGCACGAGAGTAGTCATCCGAGAAATCTCAGCCCAAAGAGTTAAGTTGCATCTCTTCAATTCCACTTCTCGCTTTTCTTCGAAATGATTAAAAGCTTTTAACCTTGCCCTTCTTTAAAATTGGCGTTGGAGGTTATTTTCTTCTCCGAATTCTTTGTGGGTTAAAGTTATAAAATTGTTGCATGGTTATGAATGTGGGTTTGATACCAAGGGCTGCAAGTTTAATGGTAAGTGGGCTAGTATTGTTGGCTCATCTAATTATCTTTATTCGGAAAATATTATCCCGCTTAATTCCCTTCGTTTTCGTGTGGGATGTGGTACCCGCATCCGTTTTTGGAAAGACATATGGATTGGTGATTCTCCCATATATACTCGTTATAACAGGTTATTTCGCTTGGATCCTGATAAGGATTGCTTAATTATTGATCGTATTTCTAACGGTCAATGGAAGTGGAATTGGTCTAGGGAAGATATTGGTGTGAGAAACAAGGCTTATCTTAGAGAATTGCTCCTGGAAATTAGTCTTGTGGATATTATTGTGGAGGAAGATTCGTGTGTTTGGGATATGGCTATCGATGGCATTTTTTCGGTTGGAGATACTCGTCGTCTTATTGATGCGAAGATTCTTCCCACTTTGGTGCCTCCGACTTCTTGGGATAAAACCCTCCCGCGTAAAGTAAATATTTTTATATGGAGATTGGCTTTGGATCGGTTACCTCATAGATTGAACCTCTCAGCTCGGGGCATGGATATTGCTTCCATTGCGTGCCCTTCTTGCAATGGTAATGTGGAATCCTCTTCTCATATTTTCTTTGATTGTGATTTCGCTAAGGAGATTTGGAGATTGATTCGTAGTTGGTGCGACTTTCCTCTTCCTACATTTACATCGTATGGTCATTGGAAGTCTTGGTTCACTTCATGGCAGGCTCCTAAACAGAAGTCGCATCGTTTGTACATTATCGTTGTGGCTTCTTTTTGGTGGATTTGGAGGTTTCGTAATAGTGTGATATTTTGTCCTCACCCGTTGAGGAAAAGTGAGATGTTTGATAACATCCGTTCTTCGTCTTTTTCTTGGCTATCTTACAGGGGTCGTATGTCTTGTAGTTGGGTGGATTGACTTAAGGCTCCGTTGTTGATCGCGCGTTAGCCCTGCTCAGATGATGCTAGTTGTCCTTCTTTATATGGAGTCGGTCCTTATTGTTTTGTTTATTCCCTGGGACTTGTTTGGGTCGTCATCAAAAACTCCCCGGAGTGAAAACCGGTGGCTCGGCCTCCGTGGGTGGGGATTTTTCTCTTGTCTCTTATTGGCAAGAGTTTTTTCATCACTTTTGTCGTCATCGCAGTTAAAATCTCGGGTAGGGTCTAAGCTCGGGTAGTGGGGAGTCTAAGAGGATGTGTTGCGGAATTGTTTTCTTTTCTAGATTGTTTAGCAAGTACTGAGATACTTCTGATTGCCGGGGTTACTAGAAGCTTTTTCAACACACCCACACACACACACAAACACACACACACAACACACACACATAAATAAGTGATATATATATATATATATAAACTATATATATATATAAAAGTAGTAGTAGATAATAGGATAAAAATCAAATAAAAAGACAAATATCCATGAGAAGGATAAAAAAGAATTTTTTTTTAAAAAGTTCTCAAAAAGAATTCAGAATAAAATTCTACAAGATCGTTGTGATGATGGTGCAAGAAGAAAGAGAAGTAGGAAAAAGTAGATTGTTAAAAGTGAATTTTTTGCGCGGGAGAAAAAAATTATGAAAAAAAGGTTGTTGCATTAAATCGCTATTTTGTGCAGTCAAAATACGTTTTTTGTAACCCAACTTCTTTTTGACTTTTTGCATCAAAAATTTATTGCGCATCAAACTATAAACAAGTTAAAAAATTTTGTGCATTAAATTTTATTTTTTTGTGCATTAAAAAACGAATGGAAAACCTCAAAATTAGAAAAACTTCTATACAGAAAGTTTTATGCACAATCATCCCTTATTTTTGTGTAATATTTGTTGAAAATATATATACTTGTATTTAAAAAAAATGTTCTTATATTGTAATCATCTCAGCGAATATCGTGTCTTTATATTTTGTGGTAGGCCCTTCCTCACAATATATAATAATATATATATATATATATATATATATATATATATAATATATATATATATATATATATCTTTTTACCGTTAAAAAAATAGAATTACTCAATTTTGTCGCATAATGATGCACTCCCATCAGCCTAATTGCAACTCTCATTTTTTTCACTTTATAAAGTTTCCTTATTATATAAAAGATATGTACTTGTATTTTCTTTTTCTTTTTTTTTGGCTCATAGCCAAAATTTCCTTTTTTTTTTCTTCCTTTACTTCTCATCTTCTTTTCAGAGAAAACTAGAAAATAGAACCCAAAAGTATTCATGCTCGTTAATTACTACATCCGTCTCATATTAAATGTCTACTTTGACTTTTTGAAGTCTTTTTTTTTAACTTTGACCTTAAATATTTTTGTTTGTGCAATATAATACTTGATGCAAAATATATGAATGGATTAAGTTTTAAATGTAGTTTTTATTGGTATAAATTTCATCAAGTATTATATAACACAAACAAAAATATTTAAAGTTAATGTTGAAAAAGAAATACTTCAAAAGTCAAAACTGGACATTTAGTATGAGACGGATTCCCTTTTGTTTTTTCCAAACTCTAGAACTCACTTTTAGCGAATATCACTACTTTAACAAGATTCCAATGTATCTACAGAACAAATTGGTCGAAGTTAATAAAAGGGCAAAAACGTCAAATGAAAAATAGAAATAGTACGTGTCAGGTTTCAAAACCACGTGAGGAGATTCTTGGTATACCAGGTAACCATCTATATATATATACATAAAGTCATGCCAGATCTCACTAACCATCCAAAGACTGTGTCACAACCAAAAATTAAAACATCTCTTCTTTCAATTTCTTAACATACAAGAACAACATTAACAACAACAACAATAATTTGTGTGTGTTTGCGTGTTTGATTTATCAACATATTGTTTGCAAAACTTGTGAGACAACCGATTGATCATCTTTTGCAATAAAAGACTATTGTATATTCATCATCATTGATATATACAGAGAGGGGTTTATAGGAGATGTGTTTTGCGTGTGTTTGATTATCAATAACATATTTGTTTGCGAACGGACGGTGTGGTAGCTACAGTGCCGGATGTATCAGACATGTTGCAATGTAAACACTATTGATGTATGGATTGCGGGCTATCATCCGATTATACCAACATTAGCGGTTTATCGAAACCATCTGCTGCGACAGTCCAATTTTCATTGGAGCTTTCGCAGCAGTGGACGTATTGTAAGTCTCTTTTTCTCTTTCTTTTTTTTCTGATCACGGACAAAAAACACACTCTTATTTACGTTGAATCCTATTGATCTAAATTATTTACACGTAAAAAAGCCAACATAAGCACATTATTGATTATAGTTTAGGACATATATGTCTCCAATAATGTCTTCTTTCTTTTTTGCAGATTGGTTCCATCCGAAACGTTGTCGAAACATCTTGATCAGTTGATAGCCGATCAATCTTTTTCAAGGTTTCTGGTATGTATTAAATTGTGAATTAATAATGTGAAATTGATTTTGATTTATTGGTTTTGAATGATTGATAAAGTTTGTTTCTGTTATGTCATGCTACTTTAATGCTGGCTAATATATCGTTCTGTATATTGAATTATTCGTAGAAAATAGCAGGTGGTTGTTTGCATGTCCTCATTTTAATGTCATTTATCATTGTTAGTTGGCACTCAAACCAGAAATTGACCTTATAAAAATATATGTAGACATGACTGAACTTGTAAAAACATAACATTTAACGGTATATTTCCTATCAGTTCAGTTACCCATGTGAACAAAATGTATTTTTTTTTAGAAAATTTAGTCACATCTTTGTCTATTAACCCTATATTGTTGGTCTACATTTTTGTAAAAACTTAAATAATTAGTATAGAGAATATCTTAGTGGTATTACTACTAGTTACACATATGGGATGACTAAGAAAGGGTCGGAAAAGATAAAAGACACCACGTTTAGGCCGTCTACATACAAGTAAAAAAACTCACTTTTTGGGTAACCTGAACAAAGAAAAGCTAGTTATGATTATACATATAAAGCTGTCGAAATTTTGAGAAAGAGTTTATTATGTAAATTGGTATTGCAGGAAATAATACTCCTACTTAAGTATTGTAGTTGACAGAACAATTCATCTGGATTCTTGTAATTATTGTCTTGAAACTAGTATATTCTCTGCTAAAATATTACAGTATAATTATGTACTTAGTTATACTTTGAAAACATATCCATGTTACTAAACTATTAGTACTATCTTAAAATTGATTAGTGAAAGCACCTAATGTGCATGAACTACTAGTACAACCAGCTTTTTAGCATCATCAACCCCACATGCATTTATTTATGTTGTTGAGGAATTTGGTTGTATCAATTTATTACTCCCGTAAAAGTTAAATGTAGGCCCATAGATCCAGCCCAACTCCTCCATGAAAGAGACTTTTGACTTTTGAGTAAAACACAAAGCAGAAATACGTATACATTGCTTGATAGAAGATGTAAAATACGTCATAAAATTTACTTTATGCATCACTATACTTTTAAATTTTGTCTTTATTTTATAAATGGTTGTGGTATAAAATATGAAAGATGATGTATAAACAACTTTTGTACCAATGGTTTTTGGTGTTATGAGTATTGAGTTAAGATCAACATAGACCCATTATTTGTCATAGATCCAATGAACCAATCATAGCCACTCATTTTTTCATCAAAAATAAAAAAACTTACTTTTTACCTCTTTTTTAAAAATAAAATATCTTACAAACGGTAAATCGTCACACGACAAAAAATACACCATCGCGACGAGTATTTTTTTATCTTTCAGTAGACGGGTGACACGATATACTTTCGAGGAACTTTTTTTCGATTTTTTTTTTCAGTCACGAATTGCGAAAATCATATATGATTCGTATAACGAATCAATATGATTTCATGAAATCAATATATGATTTTTGTGATACTAACAACCTTTTTTCAATTTTTGTTTCATACACGAATATGCAAAAATCATATAATAATTCGTGTGACTAACATATATGAATTCATAAAATCAAATATGATTTCATAAATCATATTATGATCTTCATAAATCATATATGATTTTTATAATCGTATATATTTATTAAACCGAATATTGACTTCAGTCAAATCATAAAAACAAGATTTCGTCTAAAAGTACAAATAGTGTCGCCCCCTCTATAAAAAGATAATTTAATTCTCGTTGCGATGATATGTTTTGTTTTGCGTAACGATTAACAGTGTGTGAGATATTTAATTTTTAAAAAAGATGTGGAAAGTGGTTTTTTTTTATTTTTGATAAAAAAAATGAGTGGCTAGGATTGGTTCATTGGGTCTATGACAAATATTGGGTCTATATTGAACTTTTGGCTATGAGTATTAGTTCAAGAAAAGAATTAGTCTTTGCAAATAAAATTTACGTTAGCTTGGGTAAACAACATCTAATCTGGAAAATAGTGTTTGATACATTCTAGTTAATTTGTTTGGCTAATAAAGGTTGACTGTTTTAATTAAAAATGCTTCTACAAAATATCGAAATACAATATAATGCTTTTGTAGCGTATCTAATAACCCTCGATGCAGTTAATTCAGATGCAATATTAAAACCAATAGTAATAGTTTTAACTAATATATTACCAAAAAATGAAGTCGTTTGGTATACTGGTATGTGACAAACGGACTATGTATACAGATATCCGAAATACCTTAATCTTAAATTCTGTATACTTTAATAAGGGAATTCCTTGTTTTGAAGGTTCCCAGTAACTAAATCCCAAACCAAATATTTGATTACAGTTACTTGCATCCAAAAAAAATAAAAATTTTGGAGAATTTATAACAAGTTTGCATCCTGCTTACCTTATCTTTCAAAGGAAGGTCATATGTAGGAAAAGTAATAACTTTGGCCAAACAATGTAACATTGTCAAGACATTTTTGTAATTATACTTTATTTAAGGGTAATTATTTCTTACCGATAGGTTATTAGTGTAGCTACCTTAATGCTAATTTGATACTTAGCATTCACCAATTTACAGAAGGGCGGGTTGGCTGGCTATGTACAAAACCATGACCCACCGTTTCTTCTAAGCCACCATAGCCTCCTAGGTTAGGCAAGGTTACGATTAGAACTGAACTTATTGAGTTTTCACCTCATCTTAAATCAAGGCTTGCGTAACCTTTTAAATTGCCTCCTAGGTTAGGCAAGGTTACGATTAGAACTGAACTTATTGAGTTTTCACCTCATCTTAAATCAAGGCTTGCGTAACCTTTGAATTGCCTGATGTGATCTTCAAAAAGAACATGAGTTTGATGATAAGTTTGTTAGTTCCAAGAATTTATTCTATAATTTACGACGATACAAGTTTAGGTATCTCATGCAGCTTGTTGTAGCTAAGCTAGAGCAAGGTATAATTTCTCTTTATGGTCCGGCTTAGCAAGTGACAAAGCAGTTATCATGAAGATCATCATTAAAATTTTTGTACTGATCTGCTTTAAGAAAAACTATAGGATTTAACTCGGGTTGTACCACTTAAACCGACAAGTTGTTAGTTACGAATACATGATTGTTTTTAATTACAAAATTTGTTTTCACGTGTCCTGTTATTTTGGAAGAGACGGATGCTTCAAGGAAAGAAACATAAGGGCTTTGGGTGTAACGCTAAACCTAGTCTTTTAACATTGATATGAACTCCTGAGACAATTACAAGACAAAATATACTAATATTCCGTTTGATTAGTATTTCATATTGCTTTGTTAACAAACATTTAGTACACGTCTCTTTGTTTAACCCATTTACATTTAAAATCGACAAAATGAAATGATAATATTTGTAGAGACCACCAAATATTTTGAAATATACTGAAACTACTCGCATGTTATAAATCACCCAAAGAAGCATTATGTTTAGTCTACTCAAATAAGCATTCTGTTTAGTCTACCCAAATATAAGTGGTGCACAAACTAGTTTAAATATATTATATGTGGCCTTAAAGTTTATTAATCCAATCACCACGCATACATTATACCTAAACATATGTTAAAAGGATAGTTATCATGTAAACATGCACTTTCCAGCAACTGACGTCATCCAGTCAAAGATTGTAAGTACTATGTGCAAAAAGGTCACTTTCCATAAAGGAATTCCTAGACAAGATACTATGTCGTGTTTATATTACTATTGTAAGTACTTTGGTATCAACTAGAATAAACTAAGACGTCATGCCTCAAAATACATGTTACTTAAATAAAATATGTAACAAACAATATGTTGTAGATGCTACCGAGGTCCCAGTTTGTCCCTTTTCGTGTCATTATATATTGTTGGATACTTTAGTTGTTTTGATCTCAGAAGACTACAATCTAATGAACAAAGTTCAAATAGTTCTCTACTTATATTCAAGAAAAATATGTTTCAGGCTATCTGAAGTTCAAGGTTCTATTGTTGCTAATGATGGTATACAGTACTATGTCAGTTTCTAGTCAGCCAACTACCCCAAAAGGCGAAAGTCCTAGAACGGGACACAGGCCAAATATCCTTAACAGATCATTTTCGGGTCAAAACCTAAGACAGCATGCAAGAATGCGAAGAGCGTACTCCGACAACAATCTATGTTATGCTAATCGTGTTCAGGCTTCAATGAATCAACCTAAGTTGAAAAACAGCCGTTCCATGGGTCTTTTTGACTTGATTACCCCAAGTACGTTCAAGAAGTCTTTATTTGAATCTGAGACAAGTTACGACACAAACACGGAGACTGAGACAGATACAGAAGACAGTGAGGAAATGGTTGGTGATATTGAAATGGTAAAGGATGAGAAGAAACGGGCTAATTGGATCGAAAGGCTACTGGAAATTAGAAGCCGGTGGGTTGAAAAAGGGAATGATGAACTCGACTATCAAGAAGAAGAAAAGGGATGTGATGAAGATGGAAATGGTGATGGTTGTGAAGTCGATTATAGTGATGATGAAGATGATTTAAAGATTAATCAGGAAACATTTTCGAACATGTTAAAGGAAGTTTCTTGGTCTGATACCAAGCATTTTTCTCAACTGGCCTTTTTATGTAACATGGCGTATGTTATCTCAGAGATTGAGGTATGATATGTTCCAATTTATTGCTCGTTTTTGCTTCTAAACAGGAGCAAAAGAGAATAAAAATATCGAAATTTTGTAGGAGGACGACTTGAGAAGATACTATGATTTGACATTTGTGACATCGTCATTGGAGAAAAAAGCATTAGCTGAAGCCATTGCACGTGATTCGACTCGTGTACCTGTGAATAATTCAACAGCCAATCAGAAACCGGAAAAACGGATAACGCGCACTTCTGCTTACGAGATAGCAGCATCAGCAGCAACATATGTTCAATCACAAGCAGGTGGCCTTATAAATCGTGAGGAAGGTGATGCAAAAGCAGATTGTTCTTCAAGAGTTTACAATTCCGAGATGGCTGCGTATATGGCAGCTTCTACTATGACAGCAGTTGTTGCGGCACCTGAGAAAGAAAAACAGGAGGCCGCAAGGGATCTTCAGTCGCTCCATTCTTCGCCTTGTGAATGGTTTATTTGTGATGATTCAAGTATATACACTCGGTGTTTTGTTATCCAGGTATCCGAATGCATTCCTAAATTAGCAATATGCATTCTAATAAGAACCTGCTTTGGGCTTCGAATTGCTAATGTTTGATCTAATGAAAATTTCAGGGTTCAGACTCAGTGGCATCATGGCAAGCAAATCTGTTCTTTGAACCGACTAAGTTTGAGGTTAGCTGTTTCTCTGATAACTCACTTTCACGAAATTCAACAAAATAACCATATTCCAAATGGGATTTTAACAAAATGACACAAACTTTTGTTACAGAATACAGGAGTGCTAGTTCATAGGGGAATTTACGAGGCGGCAAAGGGAATATACGAGCAATTCATGCCACATATTCTCGAACATTTGAATAGATATGGTGAAAGAGCAAAGCTTCAATTTACAGGTCATTCACTTGGAGGCAGCCTCTCTTTACTAGTTAACTTGATGTTAATGACAAGGAATGTTGTCAAGCCAACAGCGCTACGACCAGTAGTCACCTATGGTTCACCGTTCGTGTTCTGTAATGGTCAAAGAGTTCTTGATCAGTTGGGGTTAGATGAGAACCATGTTCACTGTGTAATGATGCATAGAGACATCGTCCCCAGAGCATTTTCGTGCAATTACCCAAACCATGTTGCCCAATTACTTAAGCGTTTGTGTGGTACCTTCCGTTCTCATCCATGCTTAAACAAAAATGTACGTCTAAACTCCTCTCCCTTATACCTTCATCCTTGGTAATTTATGGAAAAAAGAACCTTAGATTAAATATCCTTCTAACTATATCCACAATGTGTCCTTGCATATGCAGAGCCTGTTATATACGCCACTGGGGAAAATGTTCATTCTACAACCTGATGAAAAAACGTCACCACATCATCCTTTACTACCTCCCGGAAGTGCTCTCTACGCAATGGAAAATACTCAACGTGGTTCAACCAAGACCGCTCTCCGTGTCTTTCTAAATTCTCCACACCCAATAGAAACGTTACAGCATCCTACAGCCTATGGGTCGGATGGCACAATTCTTAGAGACCATGACTCGAGCAACTACCTAAAAGCAGTAAACGGGATCATAAGACAACACACAAAAAATTGTAAAAAGAAACCAAGAGAGCAGAAGAATGTGTTGTGGCCATTATTGACTTCACAATCTCCACATTACTGGAGTCAAGAGACTAGAATTAAAGAGAAAAAGTTGCCGGTTCCAGATCAAAAGAGGCTGGTTAGTACAGAGGTCGCGTGATATAAAATCCATTATGTAGCAGGGAAAATTAGAGCTAACTTAACATGAGTGATGTTCATAAGAGGTCTTGGCCAATTTGTTCTCAACTAATTACATTATTGTAAATTGTGCTCTCATTGTATCTATCTATTTCTAATAAATGAAAATAATGGAAATCCTTAATTTCATAGGAACGTCGCTGGTGATCTATCATCATATTGTGTGATTATAGAGCTTTCTGCAAGCTTCAAATAGGAAACTGATTAACTGCGATTTATAGGTTTGTTAATAGAAATTATAGATCATGATCAGCGTCTCAATTTAGACTTCTTTTCTTTGCTTATTTCTTCTTTATTCGTGCACCTGTACAACAGACTTGATTAATTGTAAAAATGTTAGAACGAATACTGAGCGGCGTAAATGCCGTGTTAAAGTTATTTTGCTATGGTTGTTATGACACTAGGTTGGCTATACTATCGAAGTAACGGTACAGATTTCACAAATACAGTGTTGTCATGGTTCAATATATCGTCTGTGTTAACATTATTATCCAACTTTTGATAATATTTAGTAAATGAATGGTGACAAGAACCAGTAGGGATAGGCCCCCATACAGAAGTAGACCGGAGTGAACCGGAACCAAATTTTCTAACCACGAGACCCAAAAAATGGACTGCAAGTCCGGGTTATTCCAGAGCAAAGTGTGAATAGAAATTACACTTCCGACTTGTCTAAGGCTACTGATACAAGCCTAATCCTTAGGCTAATGAGTACTGATCCAAACATACTAAAAAATTATGTTCAGATTGGAACAAAACCCTTCTATTTCTTTCTACAACTAGAAGAAGTGAGGTTTTTGCTCAGTATCACGGTTATGTACTGTTTTTTTGCGCAATCCTAAGAATTACCCGAAATAATCAATTCATTTGGTTATTCAGTCATTCAGGGTATTTTGGTTCGACCAGGTGACATCCAGTTCAGTTAGTTTTAAAGTAGATTAAGGGAAGTAGCCATATCTGAATAGCTGAAACCTGATATACTCCCATTCGACATCCCTAGTTGGATGGACATTAGAAAGGATGGTGCTATCAAGAACTCTCAAAGAAGTCCCAACATACCTCTCTGTTCAACTATCCCAAGCCCGTCAATTAACCTCCTATAAAGATATAGGTTTGACATATGAAAAGTGTAATTACACAAGGAAAAGCTTAAAAGTTACCATCTTGACTCCCGCTCTATATCCTTATAGGATGACAGGTGAAAACTTCTATACTGTTCACTTTCTGTTTGCTTTTTTATAGGATGCGGGTTTCTATTATGAATGCACAACTAACTATGAGTAAAATGATAAAATCCTAGGAACATGTTAGAATCACATAAATATGGTTTTTGTCGCTGCACTTTTCAACTGATCCTAACACACAAGGCCACGTTGTTACCAGCTCAAAGAAGGTTGAAGTGCAAGACTGTGGTTTTTGTCGCTGCAACTTTGTTCAAGTTGAATCTAAAACTAGAAATGATGCGAGCCACCGTATGGTACCATCGCTATCAAAGGAAGGGCTTTGAGTTGCATAAGACTATCGCTTATCGTAATGTTAGATGAGTAAAACAAATGAATTCTATATTTTCTGTATTTTATAGATCAAGCTGATCAAAATAAACTGATCTTTGTATTTGGAAGATTCAAACAGTAATGCAACAAAGATTATCCAAGTAACTGGGCAATAGATAAAAGTCATGCACCTATTATTATCCTCGGTTGTATAATAGTCTCGATCTAACCTAACAACAACAATAAACCAGAGCGTTGGATGCTCACAAGCGGCAATGATAAATGACCACATGAAAGGCTATGTGATAGGAGATGGCATTAGCATTGACCTTGCATTTCAGCACTCATTAACATGCTTCAGCAATAGTAATTTAAGTATCTCAAAGTTGCTTAAAACAATCATAAGAAATTAAAAATGTATAAAGTGTGAGTTATTCTACTTTAACAGTTTTTCGGATGAGTGATCAAATAAAATAATGTTTCTTAGACATATCAAGATAAGTATGAACTTATTAGAAACTTTTGTTTGCGTTATATGATCCATCACCTGTAAAGAATTACATTGAAACGTCTTTATAAGAGATTCATACCTGCTACATGTAAGACAAATCCCTATTTTATTATAAATAGGACAGCGTGAGGCTTGTAAAATTAGCAAAATTATGCAACATGTATACTCTGCATGTCTCTACTTTTTCAATCTAAATGAGTACAAAGCTCGAAAAGTGAAACTCATAAATTGAGTTAAAAAGATCAAATTCAGAGGTTGTGAAGTCCTTTGATTGTGCACGTTGTAAACACTTGATAGATAGAATGCGAGTGTACTTTTTCTGTTCAACTAACCAAAGGCTTGTGAAAATTTACATTTCCGTGCTATTTTCCTTCCAAGCAGCCTGTCCTGTGCTCTCACTTATTTCATCGTCGGTGTTGAATATATCCAAAGTGTAGGCTGATTGGACCCGAAGAACTTTTTTCAGATCTTTGCATGGTGCATCAATTTGTCTCTATTAGATGAGATTCTTTCCACAAATAATAAAAATGCTAATCAGCACAAATCACATACAAAAATACATGCCTTGGAAAAATTCTTAATTCGGATGATTAACCAATGTTTTAACAGGAATGAGTAAAGATCCAAGATTACTGGGTTAAAAGCAAGAGAACACCTGAAAATTGTAAAGTTATATCAGGAGATTAAACTGAAGTCTAGTTAAAAATACAGGAGATCTGGTTAAGCATTTTTAGACAACGAAAGTGATGTTCCCTGTCCATATATTATGATTAGTGGATTATTTACTGTAAAATCATATATTTAATCAGTTTCTCCCAACAAAATTTGACATCGTCCAAACTAATATGTCATTAGCAATGTGTGTCTGGACTGATACGGGTTTTCTGTGTCAATCTTGGGCCAAATAAGTGTGGAGAAATCAGGCACAAAGCTAGCCCAGGAAAATCAGGGTACGTTCTAATACATCAAATCTTTACGCAGTTGAATCGGACTCATTTAACTTATGTGGTAACCCAAAAACATTTATATCTATTTCATTCCAAAATTACATAAATATTTGAACAAATAGTGATTCATATGTCAGGGTGTGCTTTATCAAATTCTAAGTGTTAATTATAAAGATTACTATGGTAGTTTTTTTCGTAATAGAATTCTTTTCAGGTATGATGTATTCTGTACATACCAATCATGATGTTTCGAAATTTGTTCTTACTACTCCACAGATACAGAAATTCAAGCATGGTGCCACCAATAACGTTTTAAAACAGAGGGGAATGGAATAATCTAACCTTAATTCAAGCACGAACATTGCTCGCAGAGAAACGAAGAGAAATCAATGTACTTGCATGGTTTACGGTCAGAGGGTCAACAAAACGGCTAAGCCCGCAGACTGAAGCAACAGCAACGCAAATCCATCTTAACAATATAAAGATCCTCAATCATAAACTTCCTCCTTCATTCTTCATCGTCACAATCGTCATCATGTCACTACGACCTTTGCAACGCCAACTTCCTTCTTGCCTCACATTGATCAACGCCTTCATCCCAAAATCCACTCTCCCTTCTGCCATCCTGACTTATAATCCCCACAGGAAGTTATGTGTGCATTGATCAAATCTGTATTTAAAATTATTGATGATGTGTGGATCCCACGAACTTGATATCCACTCCACGTTGATTTGCCCCGTCTTTGACAAAGCTGACGGCTTGCAAGTTGATTCTGGTAGTTTTAATTTCAAAGTTTATACCTATGATGTATGATTACAATAGAGGGACCAAGTGACATAAAAAAAGAGTAGTAGGGATCACAGAAGTTCTGTGTAAAATACTGGTCTCGAAGTTCGACGCGCTCTTTAGTGTGCAGCCATGATATTTGATATTTCGCTATTTTCCTTCAGCAGCCGTCCTCTTCCTTATTTCATGTGCGGTGTTGAATATACCAAGTGTAGGCTGATTGCACACGAAGCACTTTTTCTTCTTTGCATGGTGCTGCATTAGAGAGATCCCAAAAAAAAGTATCAGCACAAAATCACATACAAAACATACATGCCTGGAAACTATTAATTCGACAGATTACACATGTTTAACAGAGTAAAGATCCAGATACTAGAAAAGCAAGAACAAAAGTAAAGTTATATCAGGAATAACACAGAAGTCTAGTTAAACAGATCTTAGCATTTTGACAACGAGTATTTCCCTTCCATATATTATGATTATGATTATTTACTGTAAAATCAACTAATCAAGTTTCTCCATACAATTTACCATGTCAATCCATTTTAACTGCATTCCTTTTCTTTCCTGGAGTAAATTCTCAAGTTGATTTGAATATTACATACTATACTAACTAGTAGTACCAAGCACTCTAAATAAGTCCAAACTAATATGTCATTACGCCAAGTGTGTCTGACGATACCTGGTCTGTGCATTTGGGCCAATAAGAGTTGGAAATCAGCACAATGCAGCCAGGAAACAAGGGTCGTCAAATACATCAATATACCGGTGAATCGACTCATTTAACTAGTAACCCAAACATTATTCATTTATCCAACATAAATATTAAATAGTGATCATATTCAGGGGTGCTTAATCAATTAAGTGTTAATAAGTTACTATGGTTGTTTTAGTATGCATTCTTTACAGGTATGATGTATTCTGTCATACACATGATGTTTCTAATAGTTCTAAAATCCACAGATACAGATGCAAATGCACCAATAACGTAAAACAGAGGGAATGAATAATCTAACCTTCAAAGCACAATGCTCGCAGAAATAATGTTTGCACTTGGTTACGACAGGGTCAACAAACGGCTGCCGGCAGATGAAGCACGCAAACGGCAATCCATCTTCATCATCCTCAATCTCTTCCTCCTCATCTTCATCGTCATCGTCATCATCACCCCCTTTCAACGCCAACTTCCTCTTCCTCACCTTCTCCGCCTCATCCCAATCCCTCTCCATCTGCCATCCTGACTTATAATCCCCACGATCATGCATAAACTTACACGAATCACCATACCCGCAATACCCCGTCTCCTTATAATCCTTACAAATATCCGGCTGGTAATCAAATCTGGCCGACACCCTAATATGCGCAGAAGCTCTCAAAGGTCCATGCGACCCACCCGCTTTCTCACTAGCAACCGTCTGCTCACGCCTAAACCCCGCTTTATAATCCGTATACCCATGAATACCCTTATAGAGCTTCTCATCATTCCCCGAATTCTCCACATTACCGCCACCCTTCCCTTTCAACGCCTCGTTTGCTTGCTTCAAAACTCTCTCCCTAATCGCCCTCGCATCCCTACTAAAATCCGTCTCAGTCTCCAAAGTGGCGGTGGCTCTACTATCATTCTGAACCTGAATTTCCTTACTAGACTCAAACTGAAACATGGTCGCTTTTGTATCTACATCCTCTTGTTCTAACGACCGCTTAGTCGACCCAGTCGAGAAATGTAACTTGTTATCGGGCGCTACGGTTTTTTTCTTAGGGATTACTAAACTAGGTTCTTCCTGTTGGTTATCGTCGATTTCGTTAGCGCGTTTTCGGATGTTTTTGTTTTTCGAGGGTTTTCGAAAAAAGTTGCAGACTGTATATAAAGTAAAAAACACGAGTGTTACAATTTATAAAGATAGGTAAAATTAGATAATGAATAGTTTATATAAAGTGATATAAAAAGATTAAGAGTAATAAAAACATACCTTGTTGTTCTGGTTTTTGTTGAGGTTCATTGTTGTTTGATTCTGACATCGTTGTTGAATTGAATCTAATTGATTAAGAAATAAAAGTGGTTGTTATATGGTGGTTGACGTGATCGGAGATTGAAATTGAATTAATTTGGGGGTTTAGGGTTTGTGAAAACAAAATTCAATCGTACTTCGTTTTTCACTTTTTCTTTTATTCTTTTACTGTTAGGCGGTTACGTAGAGCTTATTTGTTTTTCGGCTTATTCCGGTAGTAGTTACGGTGACACGTAAATCAAATTTATTTTAAAATTTTTAATTTAATAATGGACAAAATTTGTTTTTTTCTTTCGTTTTAATGTTTTGTAAGTATGATATTAGTACAATTAATAATCATGCATGTTTATTTACATAGAAATTTTCATTATATATTAATATCGATTAATATTTTGTAAAGATTTTTATTAGATGAGAAAATTAACTTTGTTAAACTGACATGTGTTGAGGCTGATGTTATTGTTTAAATTTAACGAATGATATCATGTTTTACACAATATGCGAGCTTAATAACACATAATGGGCGTTGATGAAAGTAATATATAAAGTTTTTATGAATGTTTTTTATATACCCTTATATAAATTTAAATAAGAATGACATGATTTGTTATTATAAGTACAATCACGTATATTTGTTTTCATATCAAAGTAACTCGTGCTTACAATTGATAGGTATATCACCGTTAATAATAATTTAGCCTATTTAATATTCAAACCTGTTAACGCATGAGTTAAACTTATAAAATGGAATATCATGAGTCCTTATTGGACGTTGTTGATGTAAATTTACGTGGGCTGCTTGGGCTTGGTAAAATGACCTCAATGGTAATGAATATCAGGATCACTTGGTTTCTCCGGAGCTTAGTTCCTCGTCTCCTAGCTGAAAATAAGAAAGAACACCGTTAGCTCGCCTCGGGGTGTGAATCCGGGACCAACTCCGGCGTAAGAGTTAGTATAGTGGTATGAGATAAATGCGAAGAATATTTAAAGTATGGTCCGGAGTAGGTGTTATATCCTCCGTCTTGGGGAAATGAGCCCTCCCTGTATACTATTTGGGATTCACTACAAGACATAACCGTGTGGCTCTATCTTGGTACGATCTGTCAATTACGTGTCATTCCAAAGACAGTGGTCCTTCACAAGGACTGTACCTTTGTCAGATTGTCCTTAGGTACCGCTGCACTAGGACGGAGCTAATAACTCCGGACTTGACATGTCCTTTGACACACCAGCTTCTTCGGAGTTCTGGTGGCGACTCCAGACCTGACTTGTCCTTCGACGAGTCAGCATCTCTGGAGCGTTCGTTTAGTTTAGTCTGTGTTAGTTTGGCAGGAGCATCTAAGCTATATCTCTTATTCGGATGGTCCGGGGGAGACTATACCTCATCATGTCCCCCAGTCTAGTATCTGTCAAGCTAGCTTGTCAGTGCGAGACTTAAATGTGCTTTGCGTCATTAATGTTCTGCCTATGCGGACGTAGCTTGTTCTTTATCCACACGTTTTCTTTGCAACGTGTCATATAATAACTTCCCAATCGTCGTGTCTTTTCTTTCTTCCCTATAAATAGCAGCCCCCTTTTTACTTTTTGCTTTACCTTTGCTATAGTAAAAAACACATATTGTTTCCGGAGCTATCATTTTTGCTTTCTGCCGCTGCTTACTTTGCTCCGGATTCTTCCCCTTCATAGGTACCTTTTTCTTTTCCTTCTTGCTTTTTCAATTATGGCTAAAAAAGATATGGATCTGTACCATTCTCGACTCACCCAAGATGACCTGAATGATCTGATCATTAAATATAAGATACCACG
>BQNB010052438.1:0-25697 GCA_026074375.1 Tanacetum coccineum
TTGGTTGTTTGGTTGTCATGGGTCATGAATTATACCTCGTTACATATATGTTTTTGTTTAATTTTTATTTTATCAACTAGTTTTACAATTGATTTAACATGTCTTTGATATAACTACCTTTTTTATGCTTTTGTGTATTTGTTATAGTGTGGATAACTTAACTTAATCACAGATGAAGATGATCAACAGATGTACTTGTGTTTTTAAAAGTCTTGCGCATATGTTCTCGAGCAGCGTGCATATATGTTTTTGGAAGTGTGCTCATATGTTCTAACAAATTTGATCAGAAAGTGAAGCGTGCACATATGATCTTGAAAAAGTGCACACATGTTTTTGAATGACACACACAACTATATTTAACATGATACATTTGTATTTGAAATGTATTTCATTTGATATGAAATTTTGTTTATACTATTTATGTTTGTGGTTTGTTATAAATTTAGGAGTTCCATGTACATTTTTATGTTTTTGTTTTAAATTTCAAAGATTAAATAATGTACACAAAAACATATGTGCAATTTCCATTTTAAGTGAAACAAGTTTGATTTAAAACCATTGTAAATATACAATATTAAAAAAAAACATATATGTAATATTTAAAAAAAAACATATACGCACCTGACTTTTATGAAAACATGTATGCTAGAAAATAAATATATTTATTTTTTTAATTTCAAAAAATTAAGTAGTTAAAAAAACGCTTTTTAATTAAAAAAAGTCTAAAAAAGTTGAAATGTATTTTACTATTATACCCTTTTAAATTAAGCAAAAATATTAAAATAACACTAAATTCTTATTGGTCAAAGGTGGTTTTGTAAGTTTTGTACAAAAAAGTAGTTCTACATTGAACGTGCCCATATATATATATATATATATATTAGTTAGTTACCCGCGCATAGCGGCGGTAATAGAAAATTTACTAAACTCAACTCTTTACGCAATTTCGTACCCGCTTAGTATTTCGTTTTCACAACACTCTAAATGTTATGTGTTGTTTAGGGTTTCCCGTAGGCTTTACCGCTAACACCTTATTTACATTCATCATTATCGCATGTTAAGAGACAAAAAAAAAAAAAAAAAAAAAAAAAAAAAAAAAAACAAAAAAAAAAAAAAACAAAAAAAAACACACTCTCCGAAAAAGTATATAGTTTTTAATTGTCTCAAGTTTATATTTAATTAAGGTTTAAAGTTGTAAAAAAAAATATTAAAATAAAATAATAATAAACCCACTTAATAATGTAAAAAACAAAATATTATAAAATATAACAAAAATGTATGTTGAATTAAAGAGCAACAAAAATTTTACAATTATCGTTATTAAAATTAGATCATAAATAAAATTAAATTGATAAAAAATACTATTTCAATTTGAAAATACAAGGTGTTTTTGTAATCAAAATGAGACAATGTCACTTTTTTGATGTTAGTCCTTAAAATGCGATTGGTATATGTGTCAAGATTGCAACTCCTTATCTTAATTTTTAATGAGTCCCACATTATAAATGCTTTATATAGTTGTTCTTAAGATATATATATTTCATTTGTTTATTAGTACTCTCAGGATTATGTTTAGTACCTGATTTGGTAAGTGAAGAGAAGAACAAGATGAGATATGGGAAAAGAGTTATTACTTGTGGTATAAAATGATTAATATCTTTAAATAAGTTTTTATAAATGCTCATATTTTTATGGAAATGAAATCATTGAATGGTAGTTATGTTTTATTACATTGTTTCGCGTTCTTACACTTGGTGTGTTAGTAGATGTAATTCTTCTTTTTCTTGGGTGAGTTGGTTAAAAAACCCTAATTTGATTTCTTTGTAATGTCCTTCTAGCATCTTGCTAGTTAATAAATTTTGCCGTTCAAAAAAAAAGTGAAAGCTTACCTTTTAGTTGTCAAATGCTTTGTAAGTTCTCAAGGTAATGATAAGGAGTTTGTGTGGATTAAAAGAGGAAGTGAAGGTTACTCATCCTTGTTAGTTTAGAAGGCGGGTAAGTCTTGAGAACCGTGCTAGAACAAGTTAAACCTCCAAGTGTCTTGTAAAGTGAAGTCTTTTGAATATTAAAGTATCTTAAAGTTAATGTTTTACTCAATGTTGTAAGCGGATACTACTATGTCTAATTAATGCAAAATGGGTGTTTGGGTTAACACCCAAGTTTTGGTGAAATTGTGCTTCCGTGCGTTTTTAAAGTCAAATTTGTGCATAAATGTAAAATATATGATGGTTGAAGTATGTTTGCAAAGTTTCATGAATTATCGAGTCGTGTAAGTCTAGTTTACGGAAAATGTGGTTTTTGACATGAGTAGCCTACAGGGTACTTGGTAAAAAAAATTAGGGTACTTGGTAAAAAAATTTAGATGTTTCATCTGATGCATCAGTGTCGACAATAAAGGCATGTTAAAATTCGGCAACACTAGAGAAAAGTATGAGTAAGGCTTGTTTAAGTATCTCGAAGGCTGATTGAGCCTCTTGCGACCACTTAAATTATTTTTCTGTAAAATGTCAGTGCAATAGAAAGCATATTCTCTGACGATTTGATTTTTCTCTATTATTAATTGAACCCTCTGAGGAGAAATTTGATGCTACCTCATTGCCTCAAGAAACTATCGAGCCACATCCCAACCTTAATGCATATCACAGTCTAATGAGGTGGCAACTATTCGCCTTCCTGGGTCTATAAATGGTACCAAAGTTCTAATGTTACTTGATGAGGTAGTTCCGATAACTTCAACAACCTCGGGTCACGAAACATGTAAGTCTTCCAATTGAGCCTTCTAAAACGTTCTGAGAATGGTGTGGTACTTTTTTACAGGTTGAGGGTTTGATTACTTCCATTCCTTTGTATGTTCAAAACGAGCTCAACAAATTTTCAACATATGTTTTACCGATATAGGATGTGAATATTAGTTTAGGGGTAGCTTGGTTAGCTACTTTAGGACCTAACATTGCTGATTATAGCTCTGCCACAATCAAGTTTTATCATGATGAGAAATTTGTCACACGTAAATGTGACACGTCTTTGTCACCCTCCCAAGCCCAATTTCACCATTTTAAGCGTAGTGATGTGATCGCAGAAACATATACCTTTGTAAGTGTTCCTCATGATTTAACTAATATTCTACATGGATTTGCATATGTTTTTTTGGTTCCCACTGGCTCCCTCTCACACTCAAGATCATCCTATCTTCTTACAAGAGGGCGTTAATGTAGTGAAAGTTCGCCTTTACTGTTACATGGTGGGTCAAAAGGCTCAAATTAAGACCATGGTAGCTGATATGTTAGCGCATGGTTTGATCCAACCTACCTCTAGTCCTTTTTTAGCACTGATACTTCTTGTTCGAAAGAAAAATGGTACATGGCGTTTGTGTACCATCATGCTTTAAGTGCACCTTTTGATCAAAGATTCCTTTCCGATGCCAACAATAGATGAATTGCTAGATGAACTACATGGGTTACAGTTCTTTTCGAAATTGGATCTTTATTCAGGTTATTATCAAATATTTTAAAACCAGAAGATCGGTACATAACGTGCATGTTACTAGCCTAAAATGTGGACACATGATGACCACTATGCAATAGTCGTGTACAAAGCTAGTTTTTTTTACAAACCGGTTTTTAGTCAGATCTTGAATATCGGTTTTGACTAAAAACTGGTTCGGTTCGGTTTGAGTTTGCAGGCTAAAAAAACCAGACGGGTACTAACCGGTTTGGTTTGAAAAAACCGGTTACAAACCGGTTTTTAATTCTTTTTAATCTTTTAGCAGCAAGGCATAGTGCGGTTTTGGTATTTTTTTTTCAGTTCGCGTTTTATACAAAATAAACTCACTAAACTTCAACTTTTATTAAATAAACTCATAATACATCAAACTTGAAACACATAGCTAATACATTTGAGCGATTTATTCATCGGAAAGTTTAATTGAGAACTTGTTCGAGAGCAATTTATTCATCTTCGGCTTCGGAGGACCTAGCCTCTTTATCTAGTTGGATTTCTTCATCAAAAAGTGAGATTGTATAACCCGCTTCCACCTCGACATCGTGTAATGGTTCTTCGGTCTCTAAACAATCGCCTTCAAGATTTGAAATGTGTTGTATACGTTCTTGAGCGTCTAAGTGATCCTTCAAGCAAATACACATCTCCAAATATGCCGGTGTGAGTAGGGCTGAGCATACGGACCGTTCGACCGGACCGGACCAGAAAACCGGACCGAACCGGACCAGAAAACCGGACCGACCGGACCGGACCGAACGTATTTTGGTCCGGTCCTCGGTCCGGCTTTTGGACCAATTCGGTTTTCGGTCCGGTCTGGTCCAGTCGGTCTTACCAAAAACCCGAACATTATGCTTTGTAGGACCGGACCGGACCGAAGACCGAACCGGACCGGGCCGACCCGGACCGTACCATTTCGGTCCGGTCTTCGGTTCGGCGTTTTAGACCAATTCGGTCTCGGTCCGGTCCGGTTTTGGACCGATGCTCACCCCTAGGTGTGAGTCTTGATCTTCGTATCGTTATTACCCGACCACTGATAGAAAAAGCGGATTCCGATGCGACCGTAAAAACTTGTACGCTTAGTAAATCTCAGGCCATAGGGGCTAGAACGGGAAATTGAGCTTGCCTTCCTTTCCACCAAGCCAAAATATCAAACCATACAGAAGTAATCCTTGGGCATATTTGGTCCCTCAAGTCTCCATTTCTTTATAGTTGAGCCACATGATACCTTTTACGACGACATAACTTAACATATTAACTTAAGGTTGACTTTCAACTTATAACTCATTAACTAATCAATCACAATAAGCCTTCTTATAGTAAAAAAATAACAAGGACATTTAAGACATCATATATAAATCCGGTTTTGAGGTGTAAAAAAAATACCTTGGCATGATGTTACACTCAAACCGAAACGTTATTGACTATTATATATTTGAGTATTTGACCCATTTAAGCTTGAATGGTAAGAGTAGAATATAATATGATTGGTTAGTCAATCAATATAGTGTTCTAAATCAAAACCAAGAGTTAAAATGGGAGTCAATGGACTAGAAATGCCCTAACTTATGGACTTAAGGTACAAAGTGTAAAAACTAAAACTTGAAGGAGTAGAAGTGTAGATTCATATAATACCAAATTTTTGGTGAGGTTCTTCCCTAACTTCCACAATTCTTTTTAGGGGAAATTTCATATCTACCCTCTTTAAAGATGAAAATTTCATATATACCAAAACATTGTACATTATGCATTCATTGGGTAGACGTTGGGTATATATGACATTAAAGTTCAAAGTATGATGATATATGAAATTAATCATTCTTTCTATTTCAAGAAAATGCAAGTGTGTGTGAGTGTATGCGATGAAAATGGAAGGAGAAGAGATGGGTGGATGAATTCTTTGCATTTTGATGATGAGAAGTTCATTAGAGGTGTTCAACCACATGTAATGAGGTAATAGGTGAAGTAAGCAAAAACCAATTCAAGATGGATTAAGCAACTAGTTGAAGATTAGTACCCTATAATAAGTGTTTAGTGATTTAATGTGATAACCCCAAGGTAAGAAACCTTAAATTGATTATTTCACAAATTAGGGTTCATGTATGATTTGGGGGTTTTTGGCTAAACGTATGTTTAAGTTAAGTTGATGATTAGACCGCGGTTAAATGATGTAACATCATCATGTTCTTTGAAAGTAAGTGACAAGGTTCTATAAGTGTGTTTGGATACAAGTTTTGATGTATAAATGATTCCTTGTATAGGAAAAGTTGGAGAAATGTTAATGAAGTATAATGCATAATTGGCTAGCTTTGGATGTAGGTAAGTACTTGGTACCAATATTAGTTAACATGATTTTGATGATACAATTTTGTAATGAATCATAATGGAGAGTCTTCATATTTGTTATTGTTACGAGTTAGTTATGAATTAGTGACTAGTAAAGAGTTACGTGTATGAAATGTGTTATTTTGAAGAAAAGTAAGTTAAGATTAAGTGATTTTGAGCAAGACTGACCTAATACATATTAGGCTGCATTAGAGAAATAGTCATGTGTAGAGATAAGTACAAGTTGATTGTTGATTATGAGAGCGTTGTGGATGTTTGTATAAGGGAGAATTAAGTAGAAAGCAATAAGCGATGAATATAAATTGAAGTAATATTTAATTATAAAGCTAATACGGTTAGCAAGACATATTAAGCTATGTTGAAGGTATTATAATATGCGATTAAGCAAAGTGATAAGGAATGTGTAGACGTGAAGCTGGCATAGGTGACGAGCGAAGATGTTTAAATGTCGAGTATGGTAGGTAAAAGAGTTTTTTTTAGTATAGCTGATTTAATGTTTAAAGTTATGTGAATAAAAAGTGTTAAGCCTTGTGGTTACAAAATGGTGAAGTATAAAGGTATACGTCGGCGAGACATGAATCGAATTATGCAAAGTGTTAAGTTAAATATTATTGAATTTTGTTAAACTTATGTGCTGAAAATATGCAAAAGTGTGAAATAGTTAATTGTGATGTTATATATGTTTATGTGAAAAAGCACCATTCCGGTAATGGAATGCACCTTTCGGGGTAAGAGATAGTGCCCGTTTGGTTCGCAAAATGTTTTTGGCGGAATTGGAACGTGTCTGAAGAATGGGGAATATTAAGGAATTTGAATGTTAAAAAATTAGAATGTCAAGGAATTGAAATGTTAAAGAATTGGAATTTTTAAAAACTATCGCGTGTTTGGTTAGAAAAAAATGAAATGGAAAAAAACAAATTACATAAATATATTAAGATAAATTCTATTTTAAATTGAGATTGATAAACCGAATATAATTTATTAAATATATTATTTATAAAGATAATAATAATAATAATAATTTATTTTTGATGATAAAAATATCGAATTTCATGGAATTATAAACATTCCTTCCACTTTACTATGGAATGTTAAATTTCACACATAAAGGATTTTGAGGTATTTTCATTACATTTCATTTGCCAACCAAGCACACTTAGAATTCAGATTCTGAATTCAAACATTCTGCCAACCAAACACGTTATGGAATGGAATCAGATTCCAATTTCATCAGAATTCTGAAGATTCCGCGAACCAAACGAGGCCTAAGTCAATGTACTCTTGGGATTTTGTTTAGTACCCGGTGTGGTAAGTAAAGAGAAGAACGGGATGAGATGAGTGACGAAGCTAGGATTTGATATATGGGTGGGCCAAATAGTAACATAGCAATTTACCATTCGAGTATCATTACTTTTACGAATAATACAACATAATTCTAATCTCAAAACTGGACTAAAAATGTAAAAAAGTAAATGTAACAACGGCTTTACATGCATATGAGAAAAATGTATAAACTGTAAGCATAAACAAATTATACAATGTTAAATTTCTGAGTATAATTTTCTTGCCACCGTTTTGAAATAAAAGAGCATACATGGGATGGGCCATATCAAGTCTTATTGAACCAATTGTTCTACTTAATATACAGATACACATTAGTGAGTAGAATAATTGGGTGGGCCTTGGCCAACCCTACACCAAACGTAGCTCCGTCCCTGGATGAGATGTGGGAAAAGAGTTATCACTTGTTGTATTAAAGTAATATTTTTAAGGAATTGAAATCGTTGAATGGTAGTTATGTTGATTATTACCAATACTTATTAAGTGAAAGTTTACATTTTAGTTGTAAAATGCTTTGTACGTTCTCAAGTTTTTAAGGTAACGATACGGATATTGTATTGATTAGAAGAGGAAGTGAATGTTACTCGTCCTTGTTAGTTTAGAAGGCGGGTAAGTGTAGAGAACCATGCTAAAACAAGTTAAACCCCCCAAGTGTCTTGTAACGTCAAGTCTTTTGAATAATCAAGTGTCTTAAAGTCAACATTTTACTCAATGATGTAAGTGGATCTTGCTATGTTCAATTAATGCAAAATAGGTAAACATGGTTGTTTAGGTTAACACCTACGTTTTGGTGAAGTTGTGCTTCTGTGCATTTTTTAATTTCAAATTTGTGCATAAATGTAAAATATATGATGGTTAGAAGTAAGTTTGAAAAGTTTCATGAATTATCAGTCGTGTAAGTCTAGTTTTCGAAAAATGTGGTTTTTGACATGAGTACCCTATACGGGGCGTATTATATTTAGGCGTTTCATCTGATGCATCAGTTTCGACGATAAAAGGCTTGTTAAAATTCGGCAACACTAGAAGAGGGGTGTGAGAAGGCTTGTTTAAGTGTCTCGAAGGCTAATTGAGCCTCTTGCGACCACTTGAATTATTTTTTTTGTGAAATGTCAATGCAATAGAAAGCTTATTCTCCGATGATTCAGTTTTTTCTATATTATTGATTGGACCTTTCGAGGAGAAATTTGATGCTACGTCATTGCCTCAAGAAACTATCGAGCCACATCTTCTAATGGGGTGGCGACTATTCGCCATTTTGGGTGTATAAATGGTACCAAAGTTCTAAATTTACTTGATGAGGTAGTTTCGATAACTTCATACAGCCTATGTTGCACGGGGACGGAAACGGGTACCGGGAAACGAAAACATCCTAAAATTTAAGAAACGGGAACGGCGAGGAAACGTCTTTGTGTTTTATAATATTTTAGTTTATGGAAATTTGTCTTCCAAAAGTACTTGATATTTAACTGATAGATCATATCATACAATTGTAAGTAGGGGTGAGCATAGGTCCAAGACCGGCCGGACCGGCCAAGACCGGACCGGACCGAGGACCGACTTGGTCCAATACGCCAGACCGAGACCGGACCGAAATGGTACGGTCCGGTCTGGTCCGGTCCTACACGGCGTAATCTTTGGGTTTTTGGTAAGCCCGGACCGGACCGAGACCGAAACTAACAAAAACCTCGGACCGCGATCCGGTTCGGTCCGTTCTTCCGGTCCGGTCCGTTCTCCGGTTCTATATGCTCACC
Source organism: Tanacetum coccineum (assembly GCA_026074375.1). Taxonomy (NCBI): domain Eukaryota; kingdom Viridiplantae; phylum Streptophyta; class Magnoliopsida; order Asterales; family Asteraceae; genus Tanacetum; species Tanacetum coccineum. The sequence goes on from BQNB010052438.1 coordinate 8,934, forward strand.
CCTAATTGTAAGTTTATAAGTTATAATGATATAAGAGCAATCAATTTTAGTATTTTACTCTCCTGATGAGATTCCAAAAATTTCACGATGAAGAATTGAAGATTGCCGACTTGATAATTAGTTTATGAGTTTTGGAGGGTTTGAAAAGTTGATGAGCCGTTAGTTATGAAACGATTTGTCTTATAATTAGACAGGTCAATAATAAAACAAAGCCTTCTTTAGTTTAAGTGGACCATTAATAACAAACGTGACTTTTTGTGGCCAGAAAACGTTATCCTCCAAACATTTCTAGAATAAGGAACCGCGTACCCCTAATACGAAACGTTTCCATTCTTCCTTTTTCCCGGGCGTGTTATCCCTGGAGTTTGTCCTCCCCGCGTTTCTTTCTCGGGCGTTCCCCGTTTCTTCGTGGTTTATCAAAAACGCGATACGGCCTCCCGCGGAGTTTCCGTTGCACCTAGCATACCAACCTCGGTCACGAAACGAAACATGTAAGTATTCTAATTGGGAATTCTAAAACGTTTCGAGTAATGGTAGGAACTGGTACCTTTTTACAGGTTGAGGGTTTGATTACTTCCATTCCTTTGTATGTTCAAAGCGACCTCATCAAATTTTCAACATATGTTTCACCGATATCGGGTGCGAATATTATTTTAGGGGTGGCTCGGTTAGCTACTTTATGACCTCACATTGCTGATTATATCTATCCCACAATCAAGTTTTATCTTGATGAGAAATTTTTCACACTTATATGTGACACGTATTTGTCACCCCCAAGTTCAATTTCACCATTTTAGGCATAGTGATGCAATTGCGGTAACATATACCCTTCATTGTAAGTGTTCCCCGTGATCTAGCTAATATTCTACATGGATTTGCATTTTTTCGGTTCTCACCGGCTCCCTCTCACACTCAAGATCATCCTATCTTCTTACAAGAAGGCGTGACGAGATGCTGGAAGTTCCTTGTCGGGTCGATACCTCCAAGTAATTCCGGTGCTAGATCTTGTACTAGAGCAAGAGAAGTGATGATTTTCTGCACAATTGAAAAGAAACCGTTAGTCTTACCGTGGGGACGGACCCCACGATTAGACTTCGGCGTGAGAGTAAGTATTCATTGTAAGAGTATGTGTCAAATAGAATAAGAATAATTGTGTACCTTTTGGAATGTATTGTGACCCCTATTTATAGGTGTCTAGTACTAGGATTTCCTAGTATTTCGGTTACTTTAGTAATGGCCGGAGTGGGTCCCTTGTCGGGCAAGGGTCCGCGACAATCGTTTTGAGCGGACGCAGATGTTTTGCGGACGGGTCGTCTTATAGGTGAATCCGCGGACGGATCGTCTACAAGTGGATCCGCGGACAGATCGCTAGGTTCGGGGCCGAAGCCTACGCGAGTTTGGGCTTTTCCATGGCCTGTTATTGATGGGTTTAGCCAAGAAGCCCACGTGATAATGTGGCCAAAGCCCAGAGGCTAGGTATACCCATTATACATCATCAAGTCCCCCCAGTCTAGTATGATATTGCCCGTGGGTTATTTCCTGCGTGCGGTGATCAATGCTAGACTTTGACTTTATTTCCTCCTTGCGTTCTGTTTTTGTGCTGTGCGCCTTGTGAGTTGGTGACGCTTCAATTACGTGGAGCGTTGCTGTCCTTTTATTTCTGGGTTGTGCAGCTTGTTCACCTGTTTCCTTGCGCTTTTCTATAGTCGATTAGGCAAAGTGGCAACACGTTGTGTCATCAAGTATCGGTCCAAGGAGTAACTATCCAAAATGCTTTAATAACCCTTGTTTTTTCTGTTTATTCTTTCACGAAATTCTTTCCACCTCATTGTTATAAGTTTCTTAGCGTTTACCCTCACTAAATATAATCTTTCAAATATAACTCCTTATGCGTTTCTTTCCCGTTATTCTAAGTTTTTGAGATTATCAGGTTATATTAGCATCTATCTTGGTACTTGTTCCTCAAAATGGCTAATAAAACATTCTATTTATGACCGAGAAATGGTAGAAGATCTTTTGCGATAGTTATATATATCAGGTTTGATGTTCATCCTACCAACGACGGGCGTAGATAGGACTTATCACACCCAGTTTTCTGAGGGTAAAGTGGGTGGTCTATAACTAGGGTTATTATGAATTTATTTGGCTATAGGATTCCTCTTACCTAAATTTTTTGTATCCATCCTACAAGTATTCTCCGTTACTATTTTCTCAGTTATCCCCTTTTGGTGATGCTTGCTTTATTCTATTTCGTGGTTTTGACGCGCGGTACTTTTGATCTTGCGACCGTCGGTGCCTGTTTTTGTGCATTTTATACACGTATATATTGTAAAAAACACAAAATTGACGGATTCGTTTCTCGTTCGATAAGCGTTTATCCTATCGGATCCATTCTTGTCTCTCGAAGCCTCCGAGATTCTTATTATTGAATTGGCGACTCCATTTCTTTTCTCGGGTTGATTCAACGCGAGTCGTTTTACTCATCTCCGTTCCTTTGTATACTGGTGGGAGTATTGGACGAAGGAATCCGGTACCCAATCTCAACTGCTCGTCAACAAGCAGGCTCTGTTCAGATTATTTCTTTAATAAGCTCCTTCCGGCGGTATCTCGGAATGCTTTTTAGCTCTTTTGGGGGTTTAAGTACCTTATTATCCCATTGGTGAAATTCTTACGTCCAGCTTTTGAGAGGACTGATAACAGAACGGGTGGGTGAAAATTCTTGGACCCTTGGGGAATGCTTTATTCCATTTTTTATTTATTAATTTTTTTGTTTATGGTGTTTGGTCTTTCTTGGTATTTTGTTTGCAGTCATGGGATTGCTTGAATCTATCAGGACGCTGATCCCCTAAAGGTGCAAGCGGTAGAAGTTCAGAAAGGGAGGAGCAAGTGACGGTGCTTGACAGTATATAAGCTCGCTTGTTTCGTTCCTGGATGCACCTGCTATCGGCAATCATGCGAGCTGGTAGTGGCTCTGGGGTGGTAACTGGATTTCTGCTCAGACTACGGAAGGAATGTTTGTGAGAGAAAGGTATTCCGGGAGGACGCTTTTATTTTGATTTAACAGACCTCGGAATGTGATGTGACTGTAGTCTGAGGAAAGATGTTGCTCGGAGGCAGTCCGCGAGAAGGCAACGAGAAATAGCTATTATAGCGAAGTGACCCTCTTACCTGCTACATAAAGATTGAGGTCACGGATTCTCCTAGTTTGACTTTGGGACCATGTGGGGAGTCGCTTGCTAGTCTGAGGCAGTCACCATTCCGGAAGGCTCACTTCTCTTTAGGCCTTCCTTCTCTAGCGGTTAATCCCTCCCCATGTTTAGTGTCGTTGGTATATTCGTTGCTTGCCATTTTTTATGTAACGTAACTTATTCATTTTTTTTTGTTCCTCGTGATACGGAAAGGATGCCCCGATGTACACTACTGCTGATATTGTGACTTCTAGCAGGGGCATAGGACAATTGCTTTGCCTACGTCAGGCTGTTGGGCGGGATCTTCCCAGCCGGAGACATCGGGAGGAGTCTTCTATTCGTTCTATGAGCCGGCCGTATTGTGTTATGAAGATGCCAAGCGTTGGTAAATTCCATAGCTGGAATTATAACCACGGAATCTCTGTTAGATGACGGCTTTTCTTGTCGAACGTTTGTTGATCGCGGTCGCTCACCCGGCTTGTTTTCTCTCATCCATCCGTAACCATGGATTTGGATCAATTGTTTGAGGAGTTTAATGTAGGAGCGACGCGAAAGATATGTCTTGGATCGGAGGTGAGATCCCGTGCTGAACATGAGCTAGAGCTTAAAGAGAAGCTCACTAGTAAAAATTCGTGTCGGGTTGACGAGATGCTGGAAGTTCCTTGTCGGGTCGATACCTCCAAGTAATTCCGATGCTAGATCTTGTACTAGAGCAAGAGAAGTGATGATTTTCTGCACAATTGAAAAGAAACCATTAGTCTTACGTGGGACGGAACCCAAGATAGACTCCGGGTGAAGTAAGTATTCTTTGTAAGAGTATGTGTCAGGATAGAATAAGAAATTACATTGTGTACTTTCTGGGAATGTATTGTGACCCTTCTTATAGGTGTTGAGTACTGGGTGTCTTTTTTTTTACTTGTATTTCGGTTTCTTTAGTAATGGTACGGAGTGGGTCCCTTGTCGGGCAAGGGTCCGCGACAATGTTTTGAGCGGACGCAGATGTTCTACGGACGGGTCATCTTATAGGTGAATCCGCGGACGGATCGTCTACAAGTGGATCCGCGGACAGATCGCTAGGTTCGGGGCCGAAGCCCACGCGAGTTTGGGCTTTTCCATGGCCTGTTATTGATGGGTTTAGCCAAGAAGCCCACGTGATAATGTGGCCCAAGCCCAGAGGCTAGGTAAGGACAATTATACGTCATTCAAGTCCCCCAGTCTTAGTTTTGTTATTCCCGTGGGTTCATTTCCTGACATGTGGTGATCATGCTAGACTTTGACTTTTATATTTATTCGCCTTGCGTTCTGTTTTTGTTGCTGTGCGCCCTTGTGAGATGGTTGTCGATTCAATACGGGGAGCGTTGCTGTCTTTTATCTTTGGCTTGTGGCAGCTTTTCACCTTGCTTTCATGCGCTTTTCTATCGTCGATTAGGCATGTGGCAGACAAGTGGCGTCATCCAAGTATCGGTTGGGAGTAAATATACACACAGTTTAAAATACCAACTTTGTTTTTTTGGTTTAGTCTTTCTCATAAGCCTTTCCACCTCCATGGGGGTTATTTTCTTAAGCTTTTACCTCTAACTCCTCGTGCGTCATTTTCCTAGTTTTCAGTCTTTTGAGATTTCAGGTTAGCATCTATCTTGGTTGTTCCTCAAATGGCTAAATAAACATTCTATTATGACCCGGACATTGGTTGAGAGCTTTTGCGATAGCTTATTATATTCATGAGGGTGGATGTTCTTCCCATACGCGCCGAGGGCGCGATAGGACTATCACCAGTTTCTTGAGGGTTAAAGTGGGAGTTTACTAGGGTATTTTATACTGGAGCCTATAGGATTTTACCTCTTACCAAATTTTTGGTATCTTCTCAAGTATTGCCGTATACATATTTCTCACTTATCCCATTTTGGTGCTGCTCGTATATCTTCATTTGCGAGGTTTATGACGAGACGTACTTGATCTTTGGCCGTCGGTCGCTGTTTTCAGTGCACATTATATTCACGTAGATATAGTAACGGATTGCTTTCGATTCGCTAAGCGTTCTTTATCGGCTCCTTCGCTTGTCTCTCGAAGCCTCCAGATTCTATTAAGATTGGGGCGGTCCATTCTCTTTTGGGTTTGATTCCGAGTGTTTCCTATCTCGTTCCTTTGTTTTACTGGGGGCGTATTGGGAGAAGGTCCGGCTCCCCATTCTCATCTGCTCGTCAAGAGAAGGGTTCAGATTTTTCTTTAATATATGCTCCCTTCCGGGGTATCCGGAAGCTTTTTACTCTGTGGGTTTAAGTCTTATTATCGACGATTTGGTGAAACATACTTATCCAGCTGTGATGAGCCTGATAAAACGGGTGGGTGAAAATGCTTGGCCCTTGCGGGAATGCTTTATTCCCCTTTTTTATATATATTTTTTGTTTATGGTGTTTGGTCTTTTGGTATTTGTTTTGCAGACATGGGATTGTTGAATTATCAGACCGCTGATCCCGGAAGGTTCCAGCGGTAGCAGATCAGAAAGGGGAGGAGCAAGTTGAGTTGTTGACAGTATAAAACATGTTTCGTTTCCAAGTAATTGGCCCCCTTTTTTTATATGCGGACATCCAGGCGAGCTGGTAGCATATATATTATTAGAATGGCTCTGGGGATGGTGCGAGTTTCTGTTCTGTCTAAGGAAGGAAATTGTTGTGAAGAGAACGTTTTATTCCGAAGGGAGCCTTTCTTTGATTTAACTGACCCGGATGTGATGTGATGTTGCTGAGAAAGATGTTGTCAGAGGCAGCGGAGAAGGAAAGGAAAAAGTGCTATTAAAGCGATGAGGCCCGTCTTCTGCCAAAAGATTGAGGACGGATCATCCTAGTCTAGTTTCTGGGACAGGTAGGAAGTCGCTTGCTAGTCTGAGGCAGTCCCTCCCGGAAGGCTCCCTTTATTTGGGATTATTCTCCAGCAGGTCATCCTCCCCTTGGTTAACGTGTCGAGGTACAATTCGTTGGCTTCCATTTTTCTTTGATTTTTCTGTACCTGTACTATTAGCATTTTTTTTTGTCCCCCAGTGCTGCGAAAGCCCCCGTGTACTTACTGCTGAGAATTGTTGACTCTCTAGCCGGGCACGACACTTTACTTTGCATATCGTCCAGGCGTGGCGGGTCTTCCCAGCAGGAGACGTTGGAGGAGTCGATGACTACATTCTTGAGAAGGCGTCTTGGTTCTGAAGTTGCCTAAGCGTGTGGTATTTCCTCGTAGATTATAAACCTCAGACTCTTGCTAGGTTGAGGCTTTCTTGTCGGAACGTTGGTTGATCGCGTACAGCTTTCCCCCGGCTTTTTACTACACACATCCCGCAACATGGATTTTATGGATCAATTATATAAGGAGTTTATTGTGGGAGCGGGCGAGCAGATATGTCTTGAGGTCGGCGGTGAGGATCGTGCTGAACATGAGCTAGAGCTTAAAGAGAAGCTCGTTAGTACAAAATTCATGTCGGGTTGACGAGATGCTGGAAGTTCCTTGTCGGGTCGATACCTTCCACGTAATTCCGGTGCATGGTTATATAGTATTAGTGCAAGAGAAGATGATGATATTTTCGGAATAATTGAAAAGAAACCGTCTAGTGTACCGTGGGGACGGACCCCATGAATTAGACTCGGCGAGAGAGTAAGTATTCATTGTCAGTGTATGTGTCAGATAGAAATATGAATAATTGTGTACTTTTTGGTAATGTATTGTGCCCCGTTTTATAGGTGTCTAAGTTCTAGGGTTTCCTTGTATTCGGTTAATTTAGTAATGGCCGGATGTGGGTCCCTTGTCGGGCATGGCGTCGCGTACTAATCGTTTTGAGCGGACGCAGATGTTTTGCGGATGAGTCGTCTTGGTAGGTGAATCCGCAGGATGGATCTTCTACAAGGTGGATCTGAGGCCAGATAGCTAGGTACGGGCGAAGCCAGCAGAGTCATTCGTGGTTTCCATGGCCTGCTTATGATGGGTTTAGCCAACAAGCCTAGTGATAATGTGGCCCAAGCACAGATTTAGGTAACCCTTATACGTCGCATCATGTCCCCCACAGTTCTGTAATGATTTTTTGCCCGTGGGTTGATTTCTGAGTGCGGTGATTCAATGCTAGGACTTTGTACTTTACTTTCCTCCTTGCGTATCTGTTGTTTTTGTGCTGTGCGCCTTCTGAGTTGGTGACGCTTCAATTACGTGGAGCGTTGCTGTCCTTTTATCTTCTGGCTTGTGGCAGCTTTTCACCAGTTTCCATGCGCTTTTCTATCGTCGATTAGGCAAGTGGCACACACGTGGCGTCATCCAAGTATCGGTAGGAGTAACTATCCCAAAGTATAAATACCCCTTGTTTTTACTGTTTCTTCTCTTCACGAAATCTTTCCACCTCCATTGTTAATTTCTTAGCTTTTACCTCTAACTCCTCGTGCGTCTCTTTCCTCGTTTTCAATTTTCCGAGATTCAGGTTAGCATCTATCTTGGTTGTTCTTCAAAATGGCTAATAAACATTCTATTATGACCCGAGAAATGGTAGAGAGCTTTTGCGATAGTTATTATATTCCCGATGAAGTTCATCCTACCGCGCCGGGGCGAGATAGGACTATCACCCAATTTCCTGAGGGTAAAGTGGGTGTCTATACTAGGTTATTTGATTACTGTGGCTATAGGATTCCTCTTACCAAATTTTTTGTATCCGTCCTCAAATATTTCCGTATACATATTTCTCAATTATCCCCCTTTGGTGCTGCTCGTATATCTCATTTCGAGGTTTTGACGCGCGTACTTGAACTTGGCCCATCGGTATCTGTTTTCCGTGCATTTTATACGCGTATGTATAGTGACGGATTGTTTTCATTTGCGAAACGTTCTCTATCGGCTCCTTCTTGTCTCTCGAAGCCTCCAGATTCTATTAAGAACTGGGCGGACCATTTTTTCTGGGTTGATTCCCGAGTGTTTCCTATCTCCGTTCCTTTGTATACTGGGGGCGTGTTGGAGAAGGATCCGGCTCCCCATCTCACTGCTCGTCAAGAGCAGGCTGTTCAGATTCTTTCTTCTAATAAAGCTCCCTTCCGGCGGTATCCGGAATGCTTTTTAGCTCTTGTGGGTTTAAGTCCTTACTATCCATTTGGTGAAAATACTTATCCAGCTTTTGAGAGACCTGATAAAACGGGTGGGTGAAAATACTTGGCCCTTGCGGGAATGCTTTATCCCCCTTTTTTATATATATTTTTTGTTTATTGTGTTTAGTCTTTTTGTATTTGTTTTGCAGACATGGGCTTGCTTGACTATATCAGGACCGCTGATCCCCGGAAGGTGCAAGCGGTAGAAGTTCAGAAAGGGGAGGAGCAAGTGACGTTGTTTGACAGTATAAAGCATTGTTTCGTTTCCCTGGATGCCCCCGCTGCGGCACATCAGGCGAGCGGTAGTGGCTCTGGGGCTGGTGCTGAGATTTCTGCTCCGTCTATGGAAGGAAATGTTGTTGAAGAGAACGTTATTCCGGAGGGAGCTTTCTTTGATTTAACAGACCCGGAATGTGATGTGACTGTAGCTGAGAAAGATGTTGCTCAGAGGCAGCCGGAGAAGGCCAAGAGAAAGAAGCTATTAAAGCGAAGCGACCCTCTTCCTGCCAAAAGATTGAGGACGGATCATCCTAGTCTAGCTTCTGGGACAGGTGGGAAGTCGCTTGCTAGTCTGAGGCAGTCCCTCCCGGAAGGCTCCCTTTCATTAGGGCCTTCTTCTCCAGCGGTCATCCCTCCCCATGTTACCGTGTCGAGGTACATTCGTTGCTTGCCATTTTTCTTTGATTTTTCTGTACCTGTACTTATCATTTTTTTTAGTTCCTGTGCTGCGGATGCCCCCGTGTACACTACTGCTGATATTGTGACTTCTAGCCGGGGCAAGACACTTGCTTTGCCTACGTCAGGCGTGGGCGGGTCTTCCCAGCCGGAGACGTCGGAGGAGTCGACTGACTCGTTCTATGAGACGGCCGTCTTGAGTTCTGAAGATGCCAAGCGTTGGTATATTCCTCGCTGGAATATAACCAACGACTCTCTGTTAGATGACGGCTTTTCTTGTCGAACGTTGGTTGATCGCGTCGCTCCCCCGGCTTTTTCTCCACCCTCCGCAACATGGATTATGATCAATTGTTTGAGGAGTTTAATGTAGGAGCGACGCGAAAGATATGTCTTGGATCGGAGGTGAGATCCCGTGCTGAACATGAGCTAGAGCTTAAAGAGAAGCTCACTAGTAAAAATTCGTGTCGGGTTGACGAGATGCTGGAAGTTCCTTGTCGGGTCGATACCTCCAAGTAATTCCGATGCTAGATCTTGTACTAGAGCAAGAGAAGTGATGATTTTCTGCACAATTGAAAAGAAACCATTAGTCTTACCGTGGGGACGGACCCCACGATTAGACTCCGGCGTGAGAGTAAGTATTCATTGTAAGAGTATGTGTCAGATAGAATAAGAATAATTGTGTACCTTTTGGAATGTATTGTGACCCCTACTTATAGGTGTCTAGTACTAGGGTTTCCTAGTATTTCGGTTACTTTAGTAATGGCCGGAGTGGGTCCCTTGTCGGGCAAGGGTCCGCGACAATCGTTTTGAGCGGACGCAGATGTTCTACGGACGGGTCATCTTATAGGTGAATCCGCGGACGGATCGTCTACAAGTGGATCCGCGGACAGATCGCTAGGTTCGGGGCTGAAGCCCACGCGAGTTTGGGCTTTTCCATGGCCTGTTATTGATGGGTTTAGCCAAGAAGCCCACGTGATAATGTGGCCCAAGCCCAGAGGCTAGGTATACCCATTATACGTCATCAAGTCCCCCCAGTCTAGTATGATATTGCCCGTGGGTTATTTCCTGCATGTGGTGATCAATGCTAGACTTTGACTTTATTTCCTCCTTGCGTTCTGTTTTTGTGCTGTGCGCCTTGTGAGTTGGTGACGCTTCAATTACGTGGAGCGTTGCTGTCCTTTTATCTTCTGGCTTGTGGCAGCTTTTCACCTGTTTCCATGCGCTTTTCTATCGTCGATTAGGCATGTGGCACACACGTGGCGTCATCCAAGTATCGGTAGGAGTAACTATCCCAAAGTATAAATACCCCTTGTTTTTATTGTTTATTCTTTCACAAAATCTTTCCACCTCCATTGTTAATTTCTTAGCTTTTACCTCTAACTCCTCGTGCGTCTCTTTCCTCGTTTTCAGTTTTTTGAGATTCAGGTTAGCATCTATCTTGGTTGTTCCTCAAAATGGCTAATAAACATTCTATTATGACCCGAGAAATGGTAGAGAGCTTTTGCGATAGTTATTATATTCCTGATGAGGTTCATCCTACCATGTCGGGGCGAGATAGTACTATCACCCAGTTTCCTGAGGGTAAAGTGGGTGTCTATACTAGGTTATTTGATTACTGTGGCTATAGGATTCCTCTTACCAAATTTTTTGTATCCGTCCTCAAGTATTTCCGTATACATATTTCTCAATTATCCCCTTTTGGTGCTGCTCGTATATCTCATTTCGAGGTTTTGACGCGCGTTCTTGATCTTGGCCTGTCGATGCCTGTTTTTCGTGCATTTTATACACGTATATATAGTGATGGATTGTTTTCGTTCGCTAAGCATTCTCTATCGGTTCCTTCTTGTCTCTCGAAGCCTCTAGATTCTATTAAGAACTGGGCGGACCATTTCTTCTGGGTTGATTCCTGAGTGTTTCATATCTCCGTTCCTTTGTATATTGGGGGTGTATTGGAAAAGGATCCGGCTCCCCATCTCACTGCTCGTCAAGAGCAGGCTGTTCAGATTCTTTCTTCTAATAAAGCTCCCTTCCGGCGGTATCCGGAATGCTTTTTATCTCTTATGGGTTTAAGTCCTTACTATCCATTTGGTGAAAATACTTATCCAACTTTTGAGAGACCTGATAAAACGGGTGGGTGAAAATGCTTTGTCCTTGCGGGAATGCTTTATTCCCCCCTTTTGTATATATTTTTTGTTTATGGTGTTTGGTCTTTTGGTATTTGTTTTGCAGACATGGGCTTACTTGAATATATCAGGACCGCTGATCCCCGGAAGGTGCAAGCGGTAGAAGTGCAGAAAGGGGAGGAGCAAGTGACGTTGCTTGACAGTATAAAGCATTGCTTCGTTTCCCTTGATGCCCCCGCTGCGGCGCATCAGGCAAGCGGTAGTGGCTCTAGGGCTGGTGCTGACCTTTCTGCTCCGTCTATGGAAGGAAATGTTGTTGAAGAGAACGTTATTCCGGAGGGAGCTTTCTTGGATTTAACAGACCCGGAATGTGATATTACTGTAGTTGAGAAAGATGTTGCTCGGAAGCAGCCGGAGAAGGCCAAGAGAAAGAAGTTATTAAAGCGAAGCGACCCTCTTCCTGCCAAAAGATTGAGGACGGATCATCCTAGCCTAGCCTCTGGGACAGGTGGGAAGTCGCTTGCTAATTTGAGGCAGTCCCTCCCAGAAGGCTCCCTTTCCTTAGGGCTTTCTTCTTCAGCGGTCATCCCTACCCATGTTACCGTGTCGAGGTACATTCGTTGTTTGCCATTTTTTCTTTGACTTTTCTGTACCTGTACTTATCATTTTTTTTTTTAGTTCCTGCGATGCGGATGTCCCCGTGTACACTACTGCTAATATTGTGACTTCTAGCCAGGGCAAGACAATTGCTTTGCCTACGTCAGGTGTGGGTGGGTCTTCCCAGCCGGAGATGTCTGAGGAGTCGACTGACTCGTTTTATGAGACGGCCGTCTTGAGTTCTGAAGATGCCAAGCGTTGGTATATTCCTCGCTGGAATATAACCAACGACTCTCTGCTAGATGATGGCTTTTCTTGTCGAACTTTGGTTGATCGCGTTGCTCCCCCTGGCTTTTTCTCTGCCCTCCGTAACATGGATTATGATCAATTGTTTGAGGAGTTTAATGTAGGAGCGGCGCGACAGATATGTCTTGGGTCGGAGGTGAGATCCCGTGCTGAACATGAGCTAGAGCTTAAAGAGAAGCTTCGAGGTAAGTATGATGCTCGGGGGGTTCTTCTTAGGGAAAAGGATGCTGAGATTGCTAGGCTGAGGTCTTTGTTGGAGGAGAAGAAGGCGGAGTCCGCGGAGGTCCCTCGTCTCCGTGATCAGGTTTCCGCTTTGGCTGCGGATAAATCCCTTTTGAGTGCGGAGGTGTCGGCTCTAAAGAAGGTTGTTTCTCAGAAGGATACTGACATCTCCCTCCTTGATTCTCGTGCTTCATATCTCAAGTCCGCCCTTGATGACTCTCAAGCTGCCTGTGATGAGGCCAGGAGCTTGATTTCTTCCTTGTCCTCCGAAAGAGATGGACTCGTCTCTGAGGTATGACCCGTTCTTACGGGTTTTTATATATATATATGTTAACATCCCTTTTTTGCAGGTTTCTACTCTTCATTCCGCTTTCCGTGATTTTAAAGAGAAGATGGAGGCCCAGCAGGAAGAACAAGCTCAGGAATTGTACAATCGTGTAGCCGATCTTGAGGCACACGTGATGGATGTGTCCGGACGTCTAGAGGGAGAATTTTACCCTGCTTACCTGACTGCTCTTGCTGGACGCAAGATGGGTTGCTGACGCACAGGGATGGGACTTGCCTATGTAAATGTTAGAAAATACTACGAGTACCAAGGATTTCGGGCATGCATTAGGATCCGACCGTGGATTATGGCATGCAAGAGGGTTTAGCGGCCGGACATGAACATGTAATTGCTGGTACTATAGAATAAGACCACTTTCCTGCCTGTCGAGGCATACATCCAGAGACTGCCAATGAACAACATTTTTGATGCGGTAAAGCTCTAGAAGAAACCGGATTTTCCCTTGGATTCATTTGTGTGAAGTCCAAGAAAGATTCCGGATGGAAGGTCTTAGATTGTTTTACTGGAACGTGACCTTTGCAAATCTCCCTGAAGCTGCTTATCTTCAGCCGCGCCCGGCAACTCCCGTCCAATCAATTATGCCGAATGTGAAGTGCTTTTGTTGGGGGAGACCTCTTTATCCAATGCGCTTCTTAACGTATACACAACTGAGCCGAGGCGTAGGGTGCGAGGAAGCATGCCGCAGCTCTTCGTCGGTTAATGATGGATATAGTTTCCCATCCTTTGTCCTCTCAGAATTTATTGGGTGAAGCTAGCACATCTGCAGCTGCTTTCCGTGTTGATGACTTGGACACGGATGAAGATTTGGGAAGTGTAGTTTGCATGCCTCATCTTGAAGATCTTCGTTTTGAGATTTTGCCATGATCATTGTATGGTTTATTTTGTATGCCGTGGCCGTATGTGGCTATTGCGGCTTCATTGTATTTTGACATTAACTTTGTAAGTTTAACATCTTATTCGTACGGATTCATGTAGGTCCGTATTATAACATGCTTTTTGGTGTTGCTATCTTTGCTTATTACTGGTGTACGTTCGTAAATAGATAGTCTTATGAATATTTGCGGGTTATCCTCCCGGCGCCGGGCTTGCAATACCTCTTATGCGCCTGAGCTAATTTTGAGGTTGCTCAACCTTTATTATACGGGATAATATCGTTGTGGAGCGTGGCTCCTTGCATGCATGTTTCAATAATTAATATAACTTTGCAGAATAAAGATAACTTAAAATTTAAAACTTGTGAGGGTAGCTAATCCCCACTTTTTTCATTGAAATTCAAAATATTACAAAATGCAAATAGGTACAAATATTGCCCTTCGGAGCATAATGTGCCGGGCGGATTCTTACATTTCATGTATATAACATTTTTTGAGATTACAAATGTTCCATGTCCTCGGCATGTCATTTCTGTAACACCCCCAAATTAGGTCGCAGCGGAATAAGGGTCCGGGGCGTGTTACTTCAAGATCAATAGCACAAGATATAACAGAACGACACAAAAAGTCGTTTAAAATGATACATTGGATTTAATTTAAAGACTTAATACAAAAGCATACAGCTTTACTTGTTCATTGTTGAATATTACAAAAGTTGGCAATACATTTCCCACAATATGATGCACCTAAATCTTTAAGCGTGCAATCCAAAATATAACCCAATGCATCCTTGGCATCCCATGCCTATTGATCTCCTGAAAACATTGCTTAAAACGTCAACAAAATTGTTGGTGAATTCATAGGTTTGATAAAATCATAATATGCAGGACCGCAAGACTTTTTAGTGATAATGCAACACATGCAGATCTCACAAAACTAGATTACATTTACACTAAGCTCATGACACTGAAGCTCGACGATCTTTCTTGCAATTAAACTATATATTGCAATTTCTGCCCGCAATGATGTTTTAACCCGAAAACATCCCAAATTCGACATGCTATAACGTTCGTTCTCGGTGATAGCTAGTCACCCGAACGAGGAGGTCGTTTCCCGAATAGATCTATTAAATAACATTACATTCCCAGTCACTATAAAGTAATTCCCAACTACATCTAGCAAAATTGACAGTTATGATAAAGGGGCTCAACTTGGTTATCGCTACTTGGCAACAAGTAATCAATACTTGCGACCAATTTATAAAACAAAGCATGTTTTCCACCCCATAATATAAATCATTGCAATCCGTAAAAATGTGGGGCTATGACTCACCTTGAAGTTCCGATAATCCAAATATAGTATAAAAAAAAAATAAGATAATGCGTCACGTAAAAGATCGAATGCAACCTAAATAATCATAGGTCTATAAGTACCAGTACTTACGATTACTAACATCATTTATAGGTCTTATGTTAGTCACATCAATACTATCGTTCGGGCTATCATAATTAAGAGGATCATGACATGAACGTTCGAGGAGTTAGACACATTAAATCGTAAATCCAACAACATCGTCGAAACGCCATCCGAATAGGCCCTCATTATGAAACTCCCTAGTAGATATAGTATTTGATACACCACAAATATTCTTATATAGCTCAATCACCACTAATGGTTTTTTGTAAAAATGTGTTTAATAAGCTTAAAACTTTATATAACCGTTTTAGTAAAACTAGCATAACTTTTGCGTTTTAAGCCCGATTCTCGCGTTTCTTATGCCCATCTTTTCGTATTAGGACGAGTTATCATAATTTGACATTTTCGATATTTTGACCCTCTGGTGAACAGTAACTTTTACTGTTCACATCAGACGTGACTTTTATTAAAATCGATATCCGTCGTCTAAAACCCGTAAAATGTCGTATCTTATCGTTATAAGCTTCCGTTTTTCATGATTCTTATCGAGGACGTTTTCTTGTTTTTGAAAGTTCTATAATTTATGAGGTTTACAAAAATATAACTTTCTGTCATGAATAGTAACTTTTATAAAAATAGTTTTATAAAAGTATTAATTGGCGTAAACTTGCGAAATTCATAACTCATTCGTTACTTATTGAAAAATTACGATTCTTATCATTTTGGAATCCTAAAAATATGTATTTATTTGTAAAAAAATAATCAAACAAGCTGTCTGATATAAATATTATAAAAGATCTCATTTTTAATAAAACTACCGTTTAATTTAACGTATAACTCGTATTTAACGTAACTTTTCGTTATTAATCCTGTTTAAAAAGTTTCTTAACTGTTTTGAATCGTCGTGATTTGTTTCACTTATAAAAACATAAAAGACCCTTGTTTGGAATTCAAAACCTTCTGTCCCAAAATGATCTTTTATATAATTTATTTATATAATATGTTTTATATATACTTTTCAACCTCACAATTTACCACAAGTCTTTTTATAATTATATATATCATATTATACATATAATAATGTCCATAAGTTCATATTTGTCCAAGATCATCAAGATCATAAGTTGTTAACTTTACACGAAAATCATAAACTTTCTTAAATTACATTTAATTACAAGTTTTTATATGAACATTTTATGCTTAAAGATCGAGATTGTACAAGACTTATAGTACCCTTTATTTCATAATATTACCATCATCATAATATGTGAGAAAGTGTAACAAAACATATTCACAAGAAAAATTATAGTTTTCATGTTCATAAGTTATTCCAATGGTGATGTTCACTAATATAGCCACATCATATTTATAAAAACTCATAACATGAAAGCATACAATTTAAATAGACCTATGATGTATATGATGAGAGAAACAAATGCAAAACCGTGGTTTTAGCCTTACAACCAAAGCATGCACTTTAAAGAACCCTAGTTTTCTCAAGAAAACCCTAATCTTGCTTTTCTTGATTAATACTTGTAAATGGTGATTCAATGGATGAAAACACCTTAGAATGTCTTAGGATAGATGTGTATAAGAGTGTATGGGTTGTTGAAAATTTTGTATGGGTTTAGTTGGATGCTTGCTTGATGCCGTGAGCTAAAGGGAGCCAAAAGGGAAGGTTTGTTTGATTTTCTAGCTAAGTGTAAAGCATATGAGCTATATCTCTTATGTATACATGTATATAAAGAGTAAAGCTAGTCAAAGGACAAGGTATGGTGCAAGAGATGGTCTCTTAGTCTTAGGTATGGCCATAGTTATGGTCTTTAGTCAAAAGACAAGGTATGGTGAAGTAATAAAGAGGTATGGCTAGTATTAATGAGTTATGGTGCACCTTGACCAAAATGGAAGATTTTC
>BQNB010052439.1:7178-32797 GCA_026074375.1 Tanacetum coccineum
GGTACATTACCCGTTAAAGTGTTGTTTTTGGTTAAGTCGGCAAAATATAAATTTAAAACTTGAATCATAATTTAACACCACACAACGACACATCAATCACCTCATACTTGTCTATGTGCTTGAATATGAGACCTATCATTCAACTAGGTCTAGTGAGACTTACCAAGTGATCTAGATACTGGGATAGCTCTTCATATCGTATATTATATATCTGGACCAATAGGATCATAAATAATGTTCTATCTTTGCCTTTAGAATAGTGAGCTTAGTTGGACTGGCAGGTGACCCTTCGACCCAACGAGTACGTTCATAATCAATTGGTAAAGACTTGAACAGTAAACTACGAGTATATAAAATATCGTCAAGCAGTAAGTGGGTAAAGTCCCGATGGGCTATCCCTAAGATAGATTATAATTAAACTAAAGGATGCTTTATGCGGATGCGTTAATTGTGACAGGATTCAACGTGTCTAGGTCTTAGGAAGAAGTCCCGCCTAAGTCTTAAGAATGATATGTTGTGTAACACCCCAAATAGGGTCGCAGTGGAATAATGTCTCCGGGAGCGTTACTTCATAGATCAATAGCACAAGATACGAGAACGACCTCTAAAAGAGTCGTTTAAAATACGATACATTGGATTTATTAAAATTGTTTAATACAAAGCACAACGGCTTAAATTGTTCAACATTTGATAACAAAGATTTTAGATCATAATAAATATCCCAAGATGTAATGACTCCAAATCTTTTAGAACTAGGTTTAGCATAGATTTAACAAGTAATAAGAATTAACTAGTGTAACAACCCGAGTTTTACGACGTGTAGGACGATCGCGTATCCGATGTCGTAATAATTATTTTTTGTAGTTTAGTTTGAATAAGCGTCGGACATTAAAATTTTATTTGTCGTTAATAAATATTTTTGTATTTTATTATGAAAAATTTGGAAAAGATTTGATAATTTTTATTTTTGGCGTTTTGCGAGTCGAGGTTTGATCGCGCGTTCGTTAATCGTTTTGAGCATCGTAAAAATTTACGACGCGTCTTGTTATTATTTTTAAGATCGTAGATTTATTATTTTTACAAATGTCGTCTTTTGTTCCTTGTCTTGAGCCATATAGCGTTTAATGTACCTTTTCTAAATATTTTGAAACCAAGTAAGTGTGCGGAATAAAAATAGTCTTGGATGTGAAATCCCGAGTTAAGTAGTCGGTTTCTATTTCAATAGAAGTGTGGTTGTGTCAAAAGTATGAAAGTAAAAAGAAGGAGGGACAATTTCGCTTAAGCCTCAAAGAAGTGCAAGTATAAATATCATTATACTTCCATTTTTGTCATAAAAACACACACATGAAAACATGTTCTCTCCCTCCTCCTCCTTGTACACCGCCGCACCACCACTCCACCGCCATGGTCGCCGGAAAATTTTACATGCAAGACGATCAACTTATATTTTCCGAATCCCCTCGTCGTTTCCTACGTTTTCCCCCAAAAATATTCCACATGCAATGGGTATTTTTCTAGTTTTAATTTGGTTCGAGTTTGGTCGAAATGAGTTGAAAAACACTCGTAATTGGTGATACAATTAAGCTCCTATGTAACAAGTGGTGTTTTGTTTAAGTTTTTTTGGGTTTTAGTATTTTGGTTTCCGTTCGAGTTCGGCAAAGGCAAGAAAAGGGAACGAATCGAGTCGAGTTTGCTTTAATATAGGTTGTATGTATTCATTGTACTTTTGTTACGTGTATGTTTCGCATTTTTCGATCGTTTTATAAAATATATGTGATGAAATTCCGTTCCATGAACTTTGTGCGACGATTAGTTAGGTTGTAATTTGTTGATGACTTGAACGCTTTGAATAATCGTTTTTAGTACAGGGATATATTAGATATGTCGTGGGTGAATTTGTGTTCGAAAAATAGTTTTTGGCGCGTTTTGAAAGTATTAATTTCGAACAGAAACTTCAGCACGTATTTCGATGTTCGGAAATTTGTAAAATCAGATTTTGGTTTAGAAAATATGAAAGAGCTTATTTTTATGAACGTTTCGGTAATTCGAACGTCCCATAACTCCAAATAACGAAGAAGTTATGGTCGAATGAAGTTTTGAAAAATATATATTGTTTGGTTCAGCTATTTGAACTTATTAATAAGCTGTCAGATTTTTCAACGGCCGTTTTGGGCACTTTTGAGTCTGTTTCGGCCTTCCGCCGAAACAGAAAAGTTGTTCGGAATGACGTTTTACATAAAATTTCTTTTTGGTCAAAGTCGTGAAAATGAGATATAACGGGTCAAAATCGAAAGTCAACTTCTGCATATTTTATAAAAATATATTAAGTTTCAGCAGATTCTCAAAAGGGCATTTTGGCATTTTCGTGGCGAGATTCCACGTATCGGCTAAAATTAAAATGTCTTGTTCGGAATATCGAAATGTCGCCATAAATTTGCTTTAGAACTCTGAGTCATTGAAAATGTGATATAGTGGGTGTTGTGGGTCGGGTCAGACCTTAGATAAATAAATATATTTTATAAAAGTCAAACGTAAGTTAACGGATATTTTAATTAGTAATAACGCGTTTCAAGTATATATATATATATATATATATATATATATATATATATATATATATATATATAGAGGAAGGTTAAAATAAAAAGACAAATATTCGTGAGAAGGATAAAAAGAAAACTTTTTTTAAAAAAGTTCTCGAAAAATTCCAAAAAAATTCCATTAAATCAGGTATGTTGGTGCATAAAACTTTTGTAAAAGAAGTTTTTCTAATTTTGAGTTTTTATACGTTTTTTTAATGCGCAAAAAAAGAAATTTTGATGCACAAAAAAATTTTGATGCACAAATTTTTTGACTTGTTATAGTTTGATGCGCAATAAAATTTTGATGCAAAAAGTCAAAAGAAGTTGGGTACAAAAACGAATTTTTGATGCACAAAAAACCGATTTAATGCACAAACGTTTTTTTTCATAATTTTTTTCGGCAAAACTATCCACTTTTAGAAAAACTTCCTTTACAACTTTTTCATGCACCAACATACACGATCTTGTGGAATTTTTTCAGAATTTTTTGAGAATTTAAAAAAAAAAATAAATCTTTTTATCCTTCTCACGAATATTTATTTTTTTATTTGATCTTTATCTATATATATACATATACATATATACATATATACATATACATATATACATATACATATATACATATACATATATACATATACATATATACATATATATATATATATATATATATATATATATACATATACATATACATATACATATATATATATATATATATATATATATATATATATATATATATATATATATATATATATATATACGGCATCCGTTCTATGGTATACGATTATATATATCTTGATATTCGCTTCTTGCGAAGAGTTTAATTTCTTTAAACATCTCGATGCGATATGATAAAATTATTTTGATACATGATAAAAACATCGTTGCTATATGACTATCTTCGAAACTTTTTCGCGATTTTATTTTGTTTTCTTTTGATGTCGGGACTCGACTTAGTTTTCGATCCCAACTTATGAAAAATTTACTAAATGAATTTGAAATTTTGAATACTCTTCTATTGATGCACCAAAAAAATTTTGATGCACAAAATTTTATCGACTTATGTTTATAGTTTTGATGCGAAGTAAAATTTTGATGGCAAAAAGTCAAAAGAAGTTGGGACAAAAACACTAAATTTTTGTTGCACAAAAAAACCGATTTAAATGCACAAACGTTTTGTGTTTAATAATTTTTTTTTTCGCAAAACTATCCACTTTTAGAAAAACTTCCTTTAAACTTTTTCAAGCACCAAACAAACACATATCTTGTGAATTTTTCAGAATTTTTTTTGAGAACTTTTGTAAAAGAAATAAATCTTTTTATCGTCTCAAACCGAATAATTGTCTTTTTATTTTGATCTTTTATCCTATATATCTACATATACAAATTTACATATATACATATATATATATACATATATATATATAACCAATTTTTATAGTACATATATACATAACATTTATACATATAAATATATATATATATATATATATATACTATAATATATACATATAATATATATATAATATCGATACATAAAGTATATATATATATCATTAATATAAATATATATAATAATACATATATATATACATATACATATATATATACATATACATATATATACGGCATCCGTTCTATGGTATATGATTATATATATCTTGATATTCGCTTCTTTCGAAGAGTTTAATTTTTTTAAACATCTCGATGCGATGTGATAAAATTATTTTGATACATGATAAAACCATCGTTGCTATATGACTATCTTCGAAACTTTTTCTTAACTTTACTTTTTATCTTTCTATGATGTTGATTCGTCGTAGTTTGTCGATCCCATGGGGTGATTTATTGTTCGACTCCGAGTTTGAATACTCTTCTTATTGATTTTGAATCGCATATGTTGTTTCGTAATTTATCGTTTTGAGATTTTTTGGTTGATGGGAGTGCGACATTTATATGTCATCCCATAACCCTTTATTCTTTTGGAAAACGTTTATTAACTTATTTTCGCGTAACGTGTCGTTTGGAAACGGCTATTTTTGGAACTTTCGAATAAAGTTGGTGAGTTGTGCTTTGATTCTCTCGTATCGACCTCTACTTAGTAAGTCTTGAAATGTTTGGGTCTGGAAACCCATGAGTTGATGTGTTTGAAAGAGTGTTAAGTCATTGGGTATGGTTTTGTATTGGCGTTTGAAGGAATTAAAATGGTGTTTGATTGGATTTTGAAATGGATTGAACGACAGTTTGTAACCAGCAGGTTGTGGGGTTGATTGTGAATTATTTTTGATCTTAAGGCACCTTAGAAATCCAATATGTATGTGGGCATATGTCTTAAGTGTATGTGGTTCTTTGGATAGGGTCGTATCTCCTTCGGATGAGTGAGATATCGTCGTTTTACTAAAACTAGTCAAATCTGGTATACCATTGGGAAAAGGAGTATAACTCCATATTTTTGTAATAACTTTTCAAAATAGAATGATGGTACCCGTAAAAGGCTCTTAGGACTATCACCTTCAATTGGTCTCACATCAAAAGCATCTATAAATTTCAAATTACACTCATTTTCGTAAACTACAAAAATTTGTCAAAATTTCTTTGAGGTCTGCTTTGGGATAATAGCTTGTTGGGTATGTTTTAAAATATTTTGGTACATGGAGACCTGGAAACTTTGACTAGGAGGTAGAGAAACCTCTTAGGTACATGTGGGAATTTGGATGGAGTCATATCGACTCCCGACGAATGAGATAAAGCTGAAATGGCAAAACTAGTCAAAAATTTAGACCAAAATTTGAATGAGTAATAAGTTCAAAAACTTATATAGCAACACCTAAATATGTAAGACTATAAGTTCTAGATATTGAACAAACTTATATTTGAGCGGTCGTTTAAGCTTTTGTGGACGTACAGTTTAGGAGATACACTCAATTTAGTGTAGCCATAAAATTTTGGTAAAGGGCAGCCTTGATAGAATAGGGACAGAATGGTAATTTCACATTGGTTCTGAAACTTCTTGGGCAGTGGGCCCTATGTTTCTGGATATTTTACTCAAAATGCTTTTCGTAGATGAAAACCTCATGCTTTTACCGTCCACGTACTAGCAAGTGGGAGGAATTCAAGATTTAGGTTTATTGGATTAAGGTTATTGTTGCCTCAGAGTTTTATATTATCACCGGCGTGGTGATTGTGTACTCTTTAGCTATTACTTTTAATTTAGAACTCTAGGAGAGTTCATGTATATGTAATTTATGTATTGAAAACTTAGAACCGTTACGGTTGGATATACTTGTTTTGAAAGCCAATGATGTATCCCTTTTTGGGGGAAATTGGTATGTATGTATGTTATTTTTGACATTGTCATTACGATTGTTGCAATTTCTTTCGGTTATGAGTTATGAGGAGGTGTCATTGTATAGGTTGTACTATGAGTGAATCTTGGAGGTCGTTGTTACCCTCGAGGCACTCGGCTTGTGTGAGATTAATTTGACCCCTAGTGTTGGGTGACTTCAATTAGCGAATCTTTCGCATGAGTATGTTACTTTCTTACATAGTCCATGAATGGGTATTTTTGAAACTTGCTGTGACCGTTGACCAAACCGTATCTAATGATGTTTTGTGACTTGATGATTTTAAAACTGTGAATTGCAATAACGAATTTGTGTGTTGAACAAATGTCGTTGCGCGAATCATATTGACTTTGTTGTATAAATTGTTTGTGTAAACAATGGAAAATGTGTTTTCAAATTTCATAAACTGACCCTATGGTGTCAAATAAATCCTTTTATAAAAGAAAATTTAAAATAAAAATATTCTTTTTACATAATGTGTATGAATAATTTTTTTTAAAAATTAATAAGAATGGAAGGTGGTGCTATCTTCTTTTCTTTCTTTTGAAATAATTTGATTTTTACTCTTTGAAAATTTTCTTGGAATTAACTTACGCATGTAGCATACGAAAAAGAAACGTTTTGACGAGGAAGGACATGATGTCGTTTGGTCCTCAATCATGCATAACCTGATCAACTATGCATAATTTAGGAAGAACCATGCTATGTCGGATAAATCGTCACCATTAAAATACTTGATAATTGAGATAAATGTTTGGGTCAAGCTTCCAGAAGGATAATATTAGTTTTAAATCTATTACGGTATGTCTTATGCAAGTAACCCTATCCTTATCGACTGCATGGAGAAAGTCTCATGCGAGTCATTATGACTGAGTCGTTCCAAAGCGGAAATACCTACAGTATTATTCAGAACGAGTGTCTCTATAAGGGAGTAATGTTTAGTTCGTAGTATCTAGGAGTGGTGATTGTTATGAAGACGTGTCAAGACCAAGTATAGTCGGTGTGCTAGCAATGATAGATTTGAGCTATCAAGGGTGTGAACCTGATACCGACACTGAGAAGGAATCTTTTTGGAGATGTAAAGATTCCTAAGGAGGGTGGAAGCTGATATGGTTAGTCTCGAGGTTGAAAGTGAGAAATGAAGAAGACTTCTCCTACATCAAATGTGCCTTGTCAATGTTGTATCAACCGATGGTCGTGAAGAAAATTATTTTCGTCTCCCGTCAATGAGAGTAGTGGTAGTGTAGTTGTGACATACCTTAATCGTCAAGGATTTTAGTGAGACACTATACGATACTTGACCTACGGTTAAGTGTAGTGGCCCTTACTTCAGGACGTGACGACCCAAGGGCGTAAAGAGTGGTGATTTGATTGAGATTCTAGCTAAATGGTAAAGTTCGTTTCCATTACTGGAGGAACAACTGAAATAGCCACATCTTAAGTCGAGCGGTATTGAATTAGGAGTGTGAGTATTTCGACTTGATGATTTAGTTCATCAATGATACTACGCGATGAGAAGGGAACAAACCAACGATGCCAGTCGCCATGAAGGAAACGTTGAAATTTTTGATTTTCGTCGAACGAGCAATAAGTCTATGATGCTCATTGTTTTCTTAATTAATTTTGAATTGTCATTTGACATTATGTGTTGTAGCGGGATCGTCGCTGCTGAATTACGTGGAATATGTGCTATATGTGCTATGTTTTTTAAATGGTAGTGAGCGTTCATGTCACTTTTTCGTGGCCAGTGATGCGGCTTAGGTTGTAAGTGAATGGGTATAATTGCCCAAGTGAGAATTTAGGACGTGATACGGTGGGTGGACATCGCCAAAAGTCTTGTTGATGATCGTGGCTTGAAGTACTCATGAGAGTGAGTGTAGACTTAATTGAATTAAAAAAAAAAAAAAAAAAAAAAAAAAAAAAAAACAGTGTTTATTGTTGGAATTATCGTCGAGGTGGCTTAACTTTGTGGCAAGCTCGGTACGATGAGGAAAATGTGACCGGAGGGGTATAAACCTTGTTAGAATAAATAATTATGCCAAAAACTTCAAACGAAAGCGAATACGATATGTAATAATAGTCTCCAATGCTTGGTTGAGAGCGGGTGTGATGAATGCCTTAGTATGAGGCCAATTCATCGAGTCATCATGTAAAAGATGGTGAGCGTACAATAGGTACTTATGTGATTATGTGGGCAATATCGTAAGATGATTAAGAGATCTAATGTGTTTCGAATTATATTTTTTTGGCAACTGGTGAGGCATTAATGAATGAGACCGGAAGGGCGACATGTATATTTCGGTTTTGGATAATGATATAAATATATATATCGAATTTGATTATTGGCGTCTATCTTGGTTTTAGTTAGCGACGTATGTTTTCGATTTTTGGTAACGAAGTATATTCTCTGTTTTAAATATTGGTATAATTCCATATTTTAGTGCGACATATACTTTGATTTTAATTAACAACGTAAGTTTCAGCCTTGGTTTGATAAGCGAGGTGCGCTTGGTTTTGTTGTTTATATGATCCCCAACTAAGTTTGGATCGATCATACATTTTAGAAAATTTCTCGGGAGAACGACGTAATAATTATTTTAATCGGATATATTCCGTGACGTATATTGTTCCTTATGAAGAACGCGACTATAAAAGTTAGAACGATGTTATTTGGTTTTGTCGAATATATTTTCGCAACTTGTTTTTAAATCTTTTGATAAGAACTACCATGATTTTGTTCTAATTTCGTGGCTATAATTTACCGCTTGTTTTGTTGACTTTCCATCCGGAATAGTCGGAGCGAATATTGTATCACATATTTATTTTGAGAGTACGTAAGAGTCTGCGCGATGACGAGAAGCCGTCATGCCACGAACGAATGATGAGACAAGTAAGAAGGACCGAGCACCGGGACGGCGCTCCCTTAAGGTGGGTGGAATGTAACAAACCAAGTTTCGCGACTGATGTGTAATTTTAATACGTATAATAATATAACGATTATGAAATTACTAAACCACCCTTGAGGACAAAGGTAGTAAGAAAAATCACACGAAAATATAATACGTAAGAAGCCGGTAAGTGATTACCGGGTCGTTTTCCCAAAGATTTATGAAATTGAGACCTCGTTTGTTATTTGGACAATGACTTGAATTGGTTCAAAGATGATTGTTTTCTAAAATCCTAATAGTGAGCAACTAAAGGCATTATTAAAGTTAACTACGAAAAACGTTAATGGGATTAAGAAAACGCGACAAATAAGCAATTGAACTAAAATTAAATCCTAAATGCTTTTCTAAACTTTTTCTAATCCTATATGACTATTTAAAAAGAAAATGCTAAGGTAATTCTAAACCGAGGGTGTTTAAAGCTTAAAAATGAAGAAAACGAGAACGGGAACGAAATCCCGTTCTTTAAAAAGTAAACTTTCAAAATATTAACCCTACGAAAGTAAATTTCTACCTAAGCCTAAAATTTGATAAAAGAAAATTTTATAAAAAAGAAAATTATTTTTTTGATTATTTTTCTATTTTTTATGATTTTTTAAAGTTTTTAAGAAAAGAAAATGATTAAAAATAGAAAATAAACTCTTAAAAATCTGGAAAAATTACAGAAAGTGTAAAACAATATGACTGATTTATTAAAAATCCTAACTAAAAATAAGCTGAAACAAAAAGCTCTAAATTCTACTTAATAAGCTACGGCTTTATTTTAAAAAGGAAAATGAAAATGTGTATATAGGATTAATGTAGGGCTATCATAACAGATAACCCTACTGGTGCTGATGGTTTGAGTGCGTGTGAGTTGGGACGTGTGTGAGTTAAGCAAGAGGACACAGGTTCAAATCCTGCCTCTTGCTTTTTGCTATTTTTTTAAAACTTTCAAAAACAAAGTTGTAAAACAGATAAGAATAAGCACTTTTTATAAAAACAAAACTTTTTGAAACTTAATCAATAAGCTAGGAATTAGCTTAAAAATAGACAGTTTAGAATTTAAAAGGAAATTTTGCTTTTTACTAAATTCTACTAACTAAAAATCTAAAATAAGCTAAAACTTGAACAAACAAAGCTATGACTACCTTAATACTAACCAAATAAGCACAACTGAACCAGAAATAAGCAAATTCCAAAAGCCATAAGCTAAAAATCAAATTAAGCACTTAAGAGAAAACTTATATGAAAACAGACAACCAGCATATTTTGAGCTTATTTTTAAGCATTAAAACAGAACCTTATGGCAATAAGCCCTATACCTACTTAAACCTTAACCTAAAAGCTACTTGAAATAGTTTTTGAAAAGCATTTTGAAAATCAAAGGATTAGAGAAAAAGCTAGTTGAAAATGGCTTATGTACTCAGTACATGCCGAGTGAAAATTTCATTTTTCAAAAGACAAATTGCAAATTACAAAGCTAAAAACAGATGGACAATTAAGCAATTTAATCAAAACTAAACTTAAATAGATAAACTATGATCTATAAGCTACTAGAGTGCTGAAAATCAAAAGCTAATAACTAATTGAACCATCTGATAATTAAGCTAGAAAAAGAGTAATTGGCTATGTTGACTGCTGATACATTTGACACTATGCAGACAAAACTCAAAACCAAAAGTGCAGGCCTAAAGACTTTTGTTTCTACACATTTAACACACCAAAATGAAAGTAGAAAGATCAACAAAATAAGCTAGAAAAAGGTTAATCCTAAAATGCATATGAAGCTAAAATTATTACTATAGATTTAAACTAATAACTAAGTATCTTGATAGAAACTAGATTAACCCTAACTAATACCTTAAAACCTAGATATCAAACCTTAATATGAAATTTAAACTTAGATTAAAGGAACAAATAGCCTTTGACAGCACTAACTCTAGTTAGTGCTGTCATAAGCCAAACACTCCTTTAAGTAATCTAAATACATATTAAGCTTGTGATATAGAGATTTAAAGCACAATTTGCACATACCAGATGGTTATAAGCTACTAACAATCCTAATGAGCAAATTTAAGCTACTAAATAAGCAGAATCTATAAGCTGAAAAGTAATGCTACTTATTTTTAGATTTTATGACAGAAAATTAACCAACACTTGAAAACTAAGCAATATTCAAAGACAGATATTCAAAGGCTTAAATCTAAATGAAATAAACATATAAAAGACATAATAAGCATAATTAAAGCAGTAATAAGCACTAATAAACTAATTGATAAACAGAACAGATTAACAAGAATAATAAGCAGATTTGATATGAAAAATTAGAGAATACCTCAACTCCTTGCTCAAAACAGGAGTAGTAAATCCTATTAAGCATCTAACCTACCCAGCTTATTCAATAAGCATTCTAAAATCCCATAAGCTCTTCCAATTCTAGCTTATCTTCCAGCTTATCAATTTCATTTTCAAACTGTCAAATCAACTAGTGAGCTCAGATAAGTTTTGTAAAAGCTTATTTGAACTTATTAAGGCTTTTGAGGAGAGTATGAGCTTAATGTAGTTTATCTGGAAAACTTAATCAAAAATGCTTATTTAGAATTAAAAGGTAAAACAGGAATTGAAGAACACTTATTTAAAATAAACTAAATTTTATTAAAACTTAAGCTGTTATAATACTTTGAAAAGAAATTACATGAAATAAGCTAACACTGAATAAGCTACCTAAATTAAGCTACTCCTACTCCTCCTTCTAAATGGCCTTAACTGTGTGAGTTTCCCCCTTATTTATAGTGATGTGAGGAGTCTTCTAGATCCAAGGACGCTCCACCGTCATCTAATCATAGCCTTTGATCCATAAATATCTTCATACCACTTTGATCTAAGCCGTCCATTGCCTGCCACGTTAATTCCACCAATGAGAATGCACGGGATTGCCAATGTGTCATTCCCTTTGACGTCAGGGATGACGTATGGGTTTCTAGAAGAGTTAATCTTTCATTAAACGAGGGTAATTTGAGGTGCAGGGTGAAATAGGAAGACGGGTGAACAGTAACAATGGGTTTTTCCTGCACCCTTTTTCTTTTATAAGATTGTGTTTGACCTAGGGGAAATGGGGCATTGACTTGGTCTTAGGATTTATATAAAAAGAGAATGGGCCGGGTGTATATGGTTTTGGGTTTGGTTATATAGAGTTAACGCCCGTTAGTTTCTTAATAAAAGAGGACTAACGGTGTTAATGATTTTTGGGACTTTTGGTGAAAATGGTTAAACATTAAAGGCTCATTTGAGGTTTTCAGGGTTTTGTCTTTTTGTAGGTTGACCAATGGTTAACCAAGGTTGACTTTGTTGACCTTTGCTAGAAACTCCCGGCTCTTGTGCACTCTATCCGTTCCCGTGTTCGTGTTTGTCCGGTTTTGTCCGTTTTCTTGTGATTTTTGCAATATCCGTACCTACACATCACAAATGACAAAACAAGCAATATACAAGCATAATTTGCACAATTTGTTCATTTTAGGGCCATTTTTGGTATAGAAAGGATATGTGATTTCTCACATATCAGGATGCTTATGAGATAAAGTTTATCCAGGTGCTTAAGATTCACACTGATGATAATGTGGCTGATCTTTTAACCAAAGCTTTTAATGTTAGCATGTTCAATTTCTTAATTGTTAACATTGGAATGCTCAACCTATAGCTGCATTAGTTCAAGGGAGGCAAGATGGCAGGTTAATTTATAGTCTAGTTTGTAAAATGATTTTTTGTTAGCAGATGGATTTTATATGATATGATGATTATTTAGGGTTCATTATGTCCTTTAGAATGAGGATTGAGGGCTACATATGGTATTGAGTTAGTTAGTGCTGCCAGTTTTGGTTAATACTAGTAGGTAAAAAGTTAGTACTGCCAGGCCAAAACTTAGTACTGCCAGGCAAAAGTTAGTACTGCTTAGTTACCATTAGAGAAGATACTGCTAGGGGTCTAAAGTGTAAATTGTAACGGTTTCTTCGCCATTGGGTTTGCTCACCTTATATAAACCATTCCAAATTGCACAATTCACTCACCTCTCTCTCTCAAGCTCTCAATTCATAAACCCTAATCCCTCTAATCGACGACAATCTCAATTACTTAAAATTAACAACAATGGCTGCTTTTGAATCTTGCCCAAGCATAACATGGTTGCATATTTAGAAAAGACTGAAGGGAATGCTCAGTTTCATGAGATTGTGGACTTTATATCGCGAAGCTCGATTTTCTATGCTCTCACTGTAAGTACTAATGTCTCTACTTCCCTTATTGAACAGTTTTGGAACTCAGCAGTGTCCTAAACAATCAATAATGACAGTCAAATCAAACCCACTGTTAGTGGACAGACTGTATTGTTCTCAGAATCATTGATTAGAAGAGATCTTCTATTTAATGATGATAATTAGATTGATTGTCTCATAGTTGCAGACATTTATGAAAACCTTCCATTAATGGGGTATGAGGGGGATCTTACAACTCTTACTTTTTAAAAAGCCCTCTTCTCTCCACAATGGAAGTACCTAATTCATACCATCACTCATTGTCTTAGCTCAAAAAGTACTTCTTGGGATCAATTTCCCACTAATGTTGCATCAGCGGTGATTTGCTTAGCTACTGATAGAACATTTAACTTTTCTAAAATGATTTTTGATGGTATGAATAGGAACTTGGAGGCTAAGAAGAAATTTCTTGTGTATCCAAGGTTTGTTCAAGTTTTTTTAAACAACCAACTTTAAAATATACCCGCCCCTTTGGATAATCTTCCAATACCAGTTCTTTCTAAAAAGGTTTTTACTAATATGACAAGAAGAAGACTCCACTTTTCAGGACATGTGACACCTTTGTTTCCTACTATGTTAGTGCATGCAGCAGTAGAAGAGGGTGAAGGTTTAGGATTACACATTGAACCCCAACCAACGCCCTCTCCTACTCAACCTAGTATAGGCGATCAAACCCATGTTACTGAATCATCTTTTAAACCAGAAAACACCTAAAACTCTAGGAACACCTTAGAGGGCACTGGTGGGAGTGAAGGGGATCAGGTTCAGTTACCCCATGATCGTCCTCTTTCAGGTGGTCACACATCTAACAGAGATGAGGGTGGCTTGAACCTAGAGGAGTTCTTTGTTCTTTGCACTAACTTGTCAAACAAGGTTCTTGCTTTGGAGACTTCCAAGGATGCTCAGGCTGCAAAGATCCTTAAATTGAAAACTAGCATCAAGAAGCTGGAGAAGAAGTGTAAGCCCAGCATCTCACACCATAGAGCATGGTTAAGGAGTGTGTCTATTTTATCCATGAAGAAAAAGTTGGGTAAGAAGGAGTTTGTATCCAAACAAGGGAGGAAAAATGCCAAACCAGAACCAATTTTGGATGACATTGCCTTTGATAATCTTGATGCTGATTTAGCTCATGGTATGGACTATATGGACACAGAGGAAGCTGTGAATGAGGGGAGGAAAAGTAAAGAGACTGAGGAGCTAAATGTGACACATGATACAGAGGTTTTAGAAAACAGAAGAAGCAATGAAGAACCAGTTAATGCTGCTGGTAATATAGGAGTTAGTACTGTTGTGCCTGAAGTTAGTACTGTTGTGCCCAAAGTTAATATTAGTACTGCCAGCAGACCAAAAGTTAGTACTGCTACTCTAATGACTCATCCTACTACAACAAGTGTGTTTGATAATAAAGATATAACACTTGCTGAAACTCTGGTGAAAATGAAGGATAACAAGGCAAAGCTGAAAGGAGTGGCTATTAAAGAAGTTGAAGAATCTGATAGGCCTGCAAGATCAGTTTTAACTTTGAAGCCACTTCCAAAAATAGACCCTAAAGATAAAGGCAAAGGTGTTCTTAAAGAGGCACCTTTGCCTGCAAAGAAGCTAAAGAAAAGTGACTTGGATGCAGCTCAATTGGCTATGGATGAAGAGATTGCAAGACAGGTTAATGCTGAATTGCAAGCAGAATTAGAAAGAGAAAGGGTTGCTGCTGAAGAAGCTACTCAGGCTGTCTTAGCTAGCGAGTTTGATGAAATCCAAGCAAGGATGAATGCTGATACACTTTTAGCTGAAAGACTTCAAGAGGCAGAAAGGGAACAATTCACTATTGAACAAAGAGCTAAATTTTTGCATGATACTATTGCAGCTCAGAGGAAGTTTCTTGTAGAACAAAGAGCAGTAGCTATCAGGAGCAAACCTCTCACTAAAACTCAGTTAATAAATCAGATGATAACTTTCTTAAAGTATATGGGAAGATATACACACAGTAAACTAAGAAATAAGAAGTTTGAAGAAGTTTAAGTTTTGTATGAAAAAGAAAAGAAGTCTATTTAAGACTTTGTTCCTATTGGTTCTGCTGAAGATGAAAGATTGATAGAGAAGATGAATAAGAAGGCAGCTGGTGAAGATACTTCAAAGAAGGAGAAGGTTCTTGAAGAACCTGACAATACTAAAATGGAAGTTAAGCAATAAGAAGTTGAGGAGAGATCCAGGAAGAGACCAGGTACAATATTAAATATAAAAGCAAGAAAGAAGGCAAGGAAGCAAACATATGCTGATAGTGATGCTTCAAAGAAGAAAAAAAGAAGTCCAAGAATGAAAAGAATGTCTAAGAGGAAGAAGACAGATTTTGACCTTGAAGAAGAAGAGCATCTAAAGACTTTTCTGAAGATAGTTCCAGATGAAGAAGGAATAATAGATTATGAAGTCCTGGAGAAGAGATTTCCAATTATTAACTGGGAATCAAAATTATATCATTATGACAGACATGGAGCAGAGGGCATCTACTACAGGATATTTAGATCTGATGGAAGCTCTAGATGGATTAAAACCTTTTCTGAGATGGTGACAAGGTTTGATAGGCTGGATCTTATAGAGTTATATAACCTGGTGATGCAGAGGTTTGAAACAACTACTCCAGAAGGTATTGATCTAGTTCTTTGGGGATATTTGAGGACAATGTTTGATGCAAATGCAGAAGATAAACTCTGGCAGAATCAAGAAAGATGGAATCTTAAGAGCTGGGATTTCTATGAGAATTGTGCGGTTCATACTTTGATATTGGAAGATGGTACTGAGATTCATATGCTTGCAGAGAAGAAGTATCTACTTACAAAAGAAACACTTGAGAAGATGATGTCTTTGAAGTTGGTAGCTGAGTCTGCAAGTGATGGTGCTTATAATCTGCTTAGATCCATTCAAAAGCAGATTAATGAATCTAGAAGCTATGATGGAAGTGAGAAGGATCTTTAAGTGTTGGTTTTATAACCACACAAAAAATGGTCATCAGTTCACCATGTCTAACAAACATCAAGAACTGGCTAGTCCAGAGCAAACGGCTTCTGGTAAAGACTTCTCAAATCCGTTAATGGCTGATAGTTTGCCAAAAACTATATGGTTCTCAACTCACCATGCTTTACATTAAAGAGTTGGCTAGTCCAAAGCAAATGGCTCATGGTAAAGACTTCTCAAATCCGTTGATGGTTGATAGTTTGCCCAAAACTATATGGTTATCAATGCACCATGTTATTGCAATGAAGCATTGGTTATTCCAGAGCAAACGGCTACTAGTAAAGAAACATCAAATCCGTTTATGGCTGGTAGTTTGCCAAAAACTACAAGGCCAACTTAGTTGGTGTTGCTGTGTTGCTGAGTTGCTGAGATGCTGTAAAGATGACAAAGACTGGAAGCTAATGAATGTTAAATATTACAAAGTCACAAAAGAGTTCAAGTTCATCAAAGATTAGATTAAAGAATAGCTATGTGTTTGGATACATCCTCCAAGTGATCAAGAAGCTTAAACTGAAGAAACATGAAGGTTAACAAGTGAACATCATGTTTAGGGGAGGATTGTTGAGAATTATGTTTTCCTGACTTAGTATTGTTTGTGTTAGTTAGTTAGTACTATTAGTAGTAAGTTGGTACTGCTAGCATATATTAGTTAGTACTGTTAGGATATATGCATGAGTTATAATAGGAATAGATATGCATTATCTCTTCACACGGTTTGTAAGCCCATTAGGGTTTCCTTGGTATATAAAAGGAACCCTACGGCACTAGTTATATACACAAGTTTTCATAAATATTCATAGTTAGTATTCTGTAACCTAGCAGATTAATAGTAATCAAAGTTCTGTTTTATTCATTGTTCTTCTTAGCAATATAAGTTAGTTTCCGCATAACTTATATTGTTCATAGTCATTGTTTCTCTTGTAGTTAGTTTGGATCTATCCAGATTGGCTACCACCCTTAACAAGCTAGAAAGATCTATTCAGATTGGGATCAACAAAATACATATAAAGAGGATGTCATTTATTCCTAGCTCAAGTTAACGGTCAAGAACCGATATCCACTCCCAAGGATTGATGACCTATTAGACCAACTTCAAGGCTCTTGTGTGTACTCAAAGATAGATCTGCGATCAAGATATCACCAACTCCGCGTTAGAAAAAAAGACATCCCAATCACCGCATTTCGGACCCGGTATGGTCATTATGAATTCCAAGTGATGCCGTTTAGACTAACCAATGCTCCTGCGGTATTTATAGATTTGATGAATCGAGTGTGCAAGCCGTACCTCGACAAATTCGTGAATGTATTTATTGATGACAGGCTTATATACTCCAAGAGTAAGGAGGAGCATAAAGAACACTTGAAGATTATTTTGGGGTTACTCAAGAAGGAGCAGTTGTATGCCAAGTTCTCGAAGTGTGACTTCTGGTTGGATTATGTGCAATTTCTTGGCCACGTGATCGATAGCAAAGGCGTTCGCGTTGATCCCTCAAAAACTGAAGCCATTAAAAATTGGCCGCGCCTACAACACCAACCGAAGTAAGACAATTTTTGGGTTTGGCTGGATATTATCGAAGGTTCATTGAGGGATTTTCTTTGATTTCAAAACCACTGACCAAGCTAACTCAGAAAAACAAGAAGTTCGAATGGGGTAAAGAAGAAGAGGCATTTAAAATGTTGAAGCAGAAACTATGTAGTGCGCCTATCTTGTCGTTGCCTGAAGGGACAGAAGACTTTGTGATATATTGCGATGCATCAATCAAAGTTTTGGAGCCGTTTTGATGCAACGGGAGAAGGTGATCGCATATGCCTCGCGACAATTAAAGAAGCATGAAGAAAATTATATAACCCATGATTTAGAGCTGGGGGCCATGATTTTTACACTTAGGTTGTGGAGACATTACCTGTACGGGACAAAGTGTGTTGTGTACACAAACCATAAAAGTCTACAATACATTTTGGACCAAAAAGAGCTCAATATGAGGCAGCGATGGTGGATTGAACTCTTGAGCGACTATGACTGCGAGATTCGCTACCATCCCGGTAAAGCCAATGTGGTGGCCGATGCATTGAGCAGAAAGGAAAGAGAAAACCACTGAGGGTTAGAGCTTTGGTCATGACAGTTCACCTCGATTTATCTGAGAGAATACTACGGGATCAAACAGAAGCGATGAAAGAGGAAGTGGTGAGAGCAGAGAATTTGGGAAGGCTGATCAAGCCAATATTCGAAATTTGCTCCAACGGAATTCGATACTTTGATAAGCGGATATGGTTGTCGTTGTTTGGTGGATTACGGGATCTCATTATGCACGAGTCGCATAAATCAAAGTATTCGATTCACCCTGGGTCTGATAAGATGTATCAGGATTTGAAGAAGCTCTATTAGTGGCGGAACATGAAGGCTGATATTGCCACATATGTTAGTAAATGCCTGACATGCGCCAAGGTAAAGGCTGAACATCAGAAGCCGTTAAGTTTACTCCAACAACCAGAAATCCCCGAATGGAAATAAGAGAAGATAACCATGGATTTCGTTTTGGGACTTCCGAGAACCCTAAGTGGTTATGAGACAATCTGGGTTATCGTCGATCGGTTAACTAAGTGGGCTTACTTCCTACCGATGAAGAAGACCGATAGTATGGAGAAATTAACTCAGCTGTACTTAAAGGAAATTGTTTATAGACACGGGGTACCTGTATCATTCATATCGAACAAAGATAGCCGATTTGCATCAGGATTCTGGAGATCACTTCAAAAGGCCTTGGGAACCGATGTGAACATGAGCACTGCTTACCACCCAGAAATGGATAGTCAGAGTGAAAGAATGATACATACTTTAGAAGACATGTTGCGGGCGTGCGTGATTGATTTTGGAAAAAGTTAGGATCGACATTTTACCTCTAGTTGAGTTTTCTTATAATAACAGTTATCATGCGAGCATTAAGGTCGTAACATTCGAAGCACTCTACAGGCGGAAGTGTAGGTCACCTATTTGTTAGAGTGAGGTTGGAGATAGCCAACTCACGGGGCCAGAGCTAATTCGAGAAATTACAGAAAAGATAGTGCAAATCAAAAACCGTCTACTGACCGCTTGTAGTCGTCAAAAGAGTTATGCGGATGTGAGGCGTAAACCGATGGAGTTTAGTGTGGGAGACAGGGTCATGTTAAAGGTGTCGCCTTGGAAAGGAGTGATTCGTTTTGGAAAGCGTGGGAAGCTGAGTCCACGATATGTTGGGCCATTCAAGATCATTGATAGAGTTAGACCAGTAGCATATAAATTGGAGCTGCCAAGAGAACTTCAAGGAATCCACAACACTTTTCATATTTCTAATCTCAAGTAGTGTTTGGCGGATGAGAATCTGATTATCCCGCTTGAAGAAATTCAACTCAATGACAAATTGCAGTTTATAGAAAAACCGATGCGATTATGATCTTGAAATAAAGCAACACAAACAAACTGTATTCCCATAAGATAAGATTCGTTGGAACTCACGGCAGAGGTCCGTATTCACGTGGAACGCGAAGATTTCTTCAGAGCAATATCCACATCTATCCCGAGCTGAAAGAATCAAGTATGAGGAATCGAGCACGACGGGACTTGCGCTCACCCGTAATGGAGGGAAATGTAAAACCCTGTATTTAAGGTCACTCACTAATTTCTAATCTCAAAATCTATTTTATAAGAGTTTAAAGATTCGTTTTTTAATATTTTTAGGCCTGTATTTTTATTAAAATCGTTAATTTTAAAACCCTCGCGAATCCTACAATTTAAATTTATCCGTTTTATCAATCGAGAAATCAACGCAAGTCATGATTAGCCACGAGAGCTTATTAATTTTATTTTTATTATTTTTCATCTTTTATTCGTGTTTAGCCGTAACCGCGTCAAAGAAATCGTAATTTTACAACAAATAAAGATATTAAAAGGTTATTAGGCCCGAAAACAACAGTGATACCAAGAATTTACCAACAAAAAGGCCCAACCAACAAGCCCACCCCCAAGGAGGGGGCACGGTTAGCAATCTCAAACAAACGCACAGTCTTATATATTATTTTAGAAATTAACAAGTTTATACATATCCTATAAATAAAGCCCACTCCATTTATTCTCTTTTTATAAGCCGAAACAAAACACACACAAACACAATACAACGTTCGAAAACCAAAAACCATCTAACTTCTCCTTTTTTTTACTGTTCATCGACCCCAGGAGAAAATCCATCACCAACACCTTAAATCTTCATCAAATCCCTCTTTTATTACTCCAAATCACTCCCACAATAAACCCTAACCATCTCCCAACTATAAAAACCACCATGCATGTGTTTTGAGAAATCTTGATTTTGAAGATCTTTGAGTTTTTAGGGATTTTAATTGATTGAAGGCTACAAGATTATTAAGGGATAGATTAGAAGAGATTGTAAATAAGATTTGAAGTTAGAAAAGTTAGGGTTTGGTTTATTGAGGTGTTTGTTGTCGCGGCTAAGGAACACAACCCATATAGGGTTCGTGTTTGATCATCTACCCTTCCTTCCATTGTGATTGTGAGTAAATTTTTAAAACCCTTCTTGTGTTAATTTATTGTTTCATGAGTGCATGTGTTTGATTTTGAGTTTTTATGAGCATGCTTGGTCTTATTATGTTTGATCTTGATTTAATTATAAAATTGAGGTTTAATTATCATGAGATAAGTTTATAAGTTATGTCTTGGCATTGCATTGGGGTAATTAGTGATTTGGATGAGTTTTGAATGAAGTTGGAAGTAGTTTTAGGGACTGTTTCTAGGTCAGTAGCTAAACGAGGCTTTTTCAAATACTTTTTTGCCTGGAACCTATCATTAAATTAAATGGTTGGATAGATATAAGTCTTAGCTCCATGTGGCGAATTGGATGGTTTTGTATCTCCTCCGGATGAGTGAGATACGTCCCGTTTTTACGGAAGACAAAGTCGATTCTGGAGCACCGTTTTGAAACGTTTAAAAAATCCAGGTTAATGCACTATAAAATTGGAAAGGAAAATTGATTCCAGTAGTAGACACCTTAGGCTAACATCTCCAACTGGATTCACTTCAATAACTATCACGGTTTATGATTTATGGCCGTTTCCGTAAGGGGGTTTCAAATTGTAAAAATTATGGGCGCGTAGTTAAGTACCAAAATGTCATTTCCTATTGATTGAAAACTAATTAGATAATGAGGCTTAACATTCTGGAAACTAGACTCAAAGGGCTTTCTAAGGGTGAAATCCTTGTACTCATAGCCTTTATGGATTAGTAGATATGGAACCATGAAGTCAGGTCAAAATCAGAATCTAGAGATTTACGTCTTTTATTAAAACACAAAAAGTATAGATACACATAAGCGAAATAAGAGTTGATGAACGAAACTTAGTAGGTGTTTAATTAGTTATATACTCAGGTTGTATACCAAATTAGGGATGAGAATACTTAGGTTAATTCATTGTGCAATTGCCGAGCATATCTTGGAATACATCTCACGCAGAAGCCTGTACATTATTTCCTATGTATCTATTTTTCTCTGCTTATAATACTAAGTCGCGTCACGTCTTTTAGGTCGCGGCTAAATCATTGGTGCTTCTTATCTTAGTTGATTTCTTGCTCGATCATCTTCTATATACGGTGAGTTCATAGCCTCGCCTTTACTAATTTAAATGTTTTATTAAACATTCGCGATGGAAGAGTACTTTGCTTGCTTTGGAAAACATTGAACACAATTGTGTTTTTTGTATGACTAAGACCGATTATATGTTATTGTCATTGAGTAGCTATTGCCAAAGTCCTTAATTTCATGAACTGTTAATTGGCTATAATGGGTGAATGCTAATACAAATAAATAGATCTATTGGGTTTGACAGCCTTGTCCGGGGGGTATGAATCCAAATGAGAGCACCCAGTCAACGGATAATTTGTATTGAGAATCGTAGGTATAAGGCAATAATACCTAGTTGTGGGGAAACTGTGTTTGCATACAAGTTATGCGTTAATGTCAAGGTTTCGGTGTCATGAGCTCAATGAAATAAACTTGATATATGGCTTGTCCGTACAACAAGTCACATCGATGATTTTACTTGGCGTCTATCTATATTATATAAACTCTATGGATTTCACTCAAACATTAAGTTGACATCTAAGCATGTTTCTTCTTAGTAATCAAGCTAAGGACTGGAGGCACACGTGGAGGAGCATGTCTATTTCATTTTGTTAAATCAGCTTTTAAGTCCATTCCTCACAAATAAATTTAAATTATGTGTGGTTTTTAAAACATGTAAAGTTGTTTTGGTTACGATCATGTTGGACAACTTTGCACTTTGAATTTCTATGAATGGAACTAAGTTTTTATAATGTCTCTTTTTGAGTCGTTCTTTGTAATTTATGTGTAATTGAGCTATGATTTAACACTCAAATGTTGGTTCTGCTGCGTGTTTAATTGGGGGTGTTAAATATGTAATTTCTGCATGATTTTATGGTTTCCTATGTGTATTCGTGTCAGATCAAGATAGGTATTGCATATAGTTGTGGCTAGTTTGATTAAATGTTCAATGCTATAATCAATATCTAGAAACTACACAAAGAAAGATCTAAATCCCATGTTTTGGTTGTTAAACATCAAACACATAACATTATAATACAAGTATACTTACCGTTTAGGTTTATTAGCCAGTTTAGTACATGCATGTCAAAAATGCTACACAATTTAGATATACAACAATGTTCACAAAAACAACATGCTCACATGGAAAGAGAAATTAGTATGTAAATGAAGCATCACCGCAGTATATAAACAACTCATAATTAGTCCTGTGACAATATATATCGAATGAGTTATATGAATTGAAATATGCTATTGAAATGAAAATAAGATACTAGTGCTAGCATTGAAAAAAAATATTATAGGGAATACTATACGGTGTATAAAATAGTTAAGCATTTTTATTTAGGTTAAGAGCACAAGGTACGGTGGCTGATGGCTTTGACCATCGGCGACATGCCGACCCTAGACTGGCGCGAGAACCACATCGTGGGGGCGTTTTCACCTCTTCGCTGCCGCCACCACAATCGAACAGCGGTGGGCAGAAAACGCACATGAAAATGCTAGAAGGTATGTACCGCTTCTCGCGTTTTCAAGTCGCGTTTTCATTTTTTTTAAACTATCCGTTGGGGGAGCAGGATATTTCGAAATATAGCCGTTTTAGGGGTGTTTTTTGCAAGTTTTGAGCCATTATTTTTGTATATATACATATACAAACTCACATATTTTTTATACACTTTCAAACAATTAAATCTCTTTCATTTTTATATATCTCTTTCAATTTTCCATGGATACCAATATGAATTCGAATCCAAACAATTAGATAAACGATTTCTTATACAACCTACAAAATTCATCATCTTCGTCTAATCCTAAAACTCCGACATCAAGAAGTGCCAATTTGCCACCACGCCCACTATACAAATTCCAAACCCGTTCTCCAACTTTCAAGTCCCAAACCTAAACCCGTTTCTCAATTGTATTCCCGAGCATTTTTTAATTTTGGTTAAACACAACACAACCAACCCAACCATGCCCAATTTCCACCCAAAGCCATACGTCCCAACCCGACCGACGGCCAAGCCTGAAAGCTAGAAGCCGACGTCGAAGTCGAGGACGAGGCCACCTCACGTTCGTCACGACAAAACACAAACCCCGAAAAAACAATGGCAAAAAAACAAAATCCACCCAACGATGCGTGACAAACAACCTAAGAACGCTAAACCGATTGGTCATTTTGGTCCTCAAGATGAGGAAAAACTTAGGCGAAATGCATTATTGAAATAAACAAAGCTCCAAAAATGAGAGAGATCCAAGCGAGGGATACTTTTTGTACAAAATTCTCAACCATATACAATCAACAATACCGATCAACTTGTTTTTAAGTCAAGAAATAAAAATATGTTTACGGGTAAGTGGACCAACCGATGAATCGCGATTTTTCAAAATTTAAAGCGATTTACAACCAAACTGAACTTTTTTAAGTGTTGAAAATGAAAGAAAATTTGTATAACCCGGGTGCTCTCTTTGTATTAATACGGTTTCGAGTTTCGATACCGTGATGCTTGGCTTTTTTGAAAGATAAATATAAGTGGACAAACCCCGAGTCGACACAAGCACGAAGAACCCGAGGACGGGTAACGGGAGAAGATGAGCCCGAAATGTTTGGAGAGGATGTTATACCGCATCCATCTGGGGCTCCTCGAAAGTCTAAAAGTCAACGTTCCTCGGCAAGCTCATCCGCCACTTCCGGTTTGTCTAAAAACCGACTAACCGAGTTCTTTCAAGAACAAATTCAATTGGATCGTGAAGCGAAAAAAGAATCATTGGATCGTGAGCTAGCGGCTAGACTCGCGGTGGTTGAACTTCAAAAAAGAAACGAAGATTTGAAGATTCTTACTTTTGACACTACGGGGATGA
The DNA here is from genome assembly GCA_026074375.1 of Tanacetum coccineum. Classification (NCBI taxonomy): domain Eukaryota; kingdom Viridiplantae; phylum Streptophyta; class Magnoliopsida; order Asterales; family Asteraceae; genus Tanacetum; species Tanacetum coccineum. Next base: position 31,819 of record BQNB010052439.1, read on the forward strand.
ATCCGGAAGACGCGGCTAGGATCGAGGCTTTGAAAGAGAATGCCCGGGCGACGTATTTTAACTTTTAAATTGTTGTCGTATTTTATTTATGTTTATTGTTTTTTCTATTTAAGTTTATATTTTTTTTAAGTTTATGTAATGTTTTTTTTAAATTAATGAAATTTAAGTTTTAAGTTTATAAGTTTTTTTTTATAAAAATGAATAAAAAAAGAAAAGTTCTCCATAACACCAAAAAATGTGGTGTTAACCAAGGATGCACTTTTTGGTGTTATGGGAGTTTTTGGTGTTGTGAAGAAAAAAATACCATTTTTGGCCCACGGCTCAATCCATGGCACCAACCATACCTAGTGCTCTAAGATATAAATGGTTGGTGACAATTAATATTGTTCGTTTCAAATACGTTTCTGTTAAATGATAATAAATTTATTTAATAAGTAATGGCTACAAACTTTTAAAAAAACAATAATATTATTATGTTAATAACACTATTAGAAAAGATAAAGATAAGTGGAACGATTGTACATGCAAAAATTTAATGAGTAAGTGAAAACAATAAATTAACACAATAAAAACAGATCATTTACGAGTAAGTGAAAACAAGTCATTAACAAAAGTAACAATTGTATAATAAGATCTCAAAAACATGGCACTCAAGCACAGTACGTTGAGACATTCTCGAAAGGTAATGACGAGAGCAATTGTTGGTCCATAATATAACATAGTTGCATAATTAACCAATTAAAATCATCACATTATTGTCTCCTCTTACATTTGAATACTCAAAATCAAACGGTTACTTCACCCGTAACCCTTCACATGTAGTCACCAAATAATAATCATTAACATTAATTTCTTGAAATGTATATGTATATGTAAAAATAACAGTTGCATAAAAGTTTCATAAACAAATAAACAAACATCATAATGTCATTCTTTCTTCATTATTATTATACGATCAAACTCATAACACAAGTTTTAT
>BQNB010052440.1:0-32645 GCA_026074375.1 Tanacetum coccineum
AGACAAGGATAGTGGAAAGATCATAAGCTTGACAGCTTCACTTTGAGTTTTACCATATCTGAACATGTTGCAGATTGCGAGGAATTCACGGATGTGGTCATGCGGATCGGCCCGCAGATAACCATCGAATTTATTTTCCAAAATCATTTTCAAGTGGGTACTATTGATAACAAAGTTGTCATCAACATTGGGTTGAACAATGACAGAATTAGGAGTCGGTGCTACAATCTTAGCATTTTCCCACATAGGCTGATCATCAGGATCGAGGATTATTATTTCTTGGAGCGGTAAATTTGGTTGGGGTTCGACATCCTCTTCAGGTATATTTATAACGACAAAGTCATTAACGATAGGATGTTCGGTGGAAGATTTGTGTGATTCGATCTGAATGGATTCTTTTTGGATAATTTTAAATTTACAAGACCTTTTTATTAAATTTTTATTTAATTTATATATTAGACTTACTAGTTGTTTTCCGAAAGATAGGGGATTTATACATACGTTAAGCATTTTGCAAAAAGACATTTTTATATATATAATTAAAGCTAATAGGATAATATTCAAAATAAAATAAATTATTTTCATATATTTTTTATAAGTTTTTATTCTTAAAGATTTATATATATATATATAGTTTAATTTAATTATATATAGCAAATAAGGATAAATAAATAAAAGTTTTTTTTTGAACTATATATAGAAAATAAGGATAAATAAATAAAAGTTTTTTTTTTGATAGGTAGAGTGCGGCGTACTTTAGGAAAAATGCGACGGCTTTTCAAGAAATTTTATGTTTTTTTTTCGAAAATTATGATAAACTAGATAAATACAAATACACAAGGCATATAATCAGATAAAATACAATTTCAAATGATTATAGAACCTAAGACTAGCAGATTGGGGGTTTTGGTTTTGGTTTTTGAAATAAGATTCTGTTTGTGAAAATTTGCAGAAAGTGCGACGTACTTGGGTAAAGTACGGCGTACTTTCTGGATTTTCAAGAAAATCGGCGCACAAAGAGGATGTACGGCGTACTTCCTGGAGAAAAATGATTCTTTTGGTTTCCGTTTGCCAAAAAACGGAACGGCGAGTTTGAAAATTTTGATTTGCAAAACAGTAGGCAACTTAACAAGAAACAATTTAGCACCAAAAACAAGCAACAAACTATAATAACTTAAACAATTCTCCGACAACGGCGCCAAAAACTTGATGGTGTGTTTTCCAAGCTTTAAATTTATAATAACAAAAATACCGATTTTTACTAAAAACATAACACTCGGGAAGTATACCCGTTCGTGTATAGTATAGCTTTAGGTAAGTCCAGGTCGTTTCACGGGAATTGAAGTTTTCACAGTTTGGAATTAAGGTGCTAAGGTTAAAATGATTGTCACGGATCAAATTAACCAAATCTTGCATATTTCCAATGTTGCAAAGAAAATCAAATAAAGGGATGATTCAATCAAATGATTAAGGTATGTTTGTTTAAGCATTGATCACTTAGATAATGATGTGTTTGGAATAGTGTTTATAAGTTTAGAAAATAGAGTTATCACAAGTTGTAAATCCTTTCGGCCTATAAATATAACGAGTGATTATATCAATTAATAACAACAAATCCTTTCGGTCTTTATAAGTTATTATACCAATATATTAGATGGATTGATAGAACACATGTATAAAAAAACATTTCGGCCTATTTTCTTATATAAAACATGTTTTACCAATTCAATAAACTCATATCCAAACACTACATATCAAAGATCACATATTGCCCAAACAAATATAAACATACTACTCCGTAATCAAAGAGATGAAGATCATAACAATCATATAAATTCCAAAAAACTTCATATTAAAAGAGTTGTAGAAATTATACCAATGTTTACTAGATCAAAGAAGGCGATTACAAGATTTCCCAACCGAAAACTATTATCAATAACCCAAGATATCTATTACAATCGACCCAAACCCTTAAGGTGTTATCACCACACTTGTAGATTCGTAATTATATAGTGAGGATTGATGAGAGAAATGTTGTGGAGGTGTGTGTAAAATGGGGTGGATTATGCCTCTATTTATAGGCTGAAATCGGGTCAGAAGTGCGGCGCACAAGAGAAAAGTGCGCCGTACTTTGGCATTTTCTTGGATCTTCTTCTTGAGATCTGTATGTGAATATATGATAAGAGATGATTTCGTCCCAAGCATCATAGGGAGGTATTTATAGGCTAGAGAATATGTGAGTCCCTAAATGAATAGATCTTGTAGCCTATGAAGGATGATAGTCAAACTGTATAAATACAACTGACTAAAAGAAACACTGGTTGTGAATACACTATGTTGATGCGGAATCTCAACACAAGTACTAAGAAAAACAATGTATAACTAAATAACAACTTCTATTAATCTGCTTTGAACACTTTACAGATTACTAACTATTTTGATATGATATTGTTATGAGATATCTTGAGGACGTATATCTAACTATGCCCAAGGGGATCCTTTTATAAACTAAGGATAAACCCTAACAGAACAGGCTTACAAAACGCATACTTATCTTTTCCTAAGATATCTCATGTTCATCTCATAAACGGTACTAACTATTTTCTAACTAACGGTACTAACTAATCGATCAGTACTTACATTTTGTACTGTCGGTACTAACTATAACTAACAGTACTAACTATTTGTACTGTCGGTACTAACTTACTAAAACATAAATCCTAACAAATTGTGTTTTTTCTAACATGGGTTTACCCATCTAAAGTGACGGTGGTGGTTCTTGGAGACATGGCAGAAGATGGTGGTGGTTTTCGGTGGTTTTCCGACGACATGGTAGAAGACGGTGGTGATTCTTTACGGGTTTCTTCGGCGACATGATGGTCACCAACATAAGAAGTTGTATATGGAACAAATATCGGTGCGTGATAGATTGGCATGATATTTAGAGAGAGAAAATGTGCAAAAGAGTTTGTGTGGGAGAAAACTGGATGGCTAAATTACAAGTCCAATCCCTACCCTTTCGTAAGTGCACTCATCGTCTCTGTCTAAAGTTAAATCACTAAATTACCCTTTTCGTCTGCTCTTTTACTTTGTTTTCTGTGAAAGTAATTTAGTCATTTAATTTTGTCAAAGAGCAAAAAATGCGACCAAACCACGTGGACGATTTTTGCAATTTACTCTCTATTTTGGGATGTAAATTTAGGTGAGAAATAATAATGACGGTAACGGTAACGTGTAAGGTTGTTGGCTTGGTTTTTTGTGCAAGATCCTTCTATTCCATCAACTCACTCACTCTCCTCCTATCACTCATCCATTCTCGATCCTTCGATTTCATTACAACAGGTACAATAACAATTCAATCAAATTAATTAATCATATACTCTTTTTAATAATTTTAATTTTCTGTAATTTAAATGTTCCCTATTATTTTCAATTGATCGATCATATCCTGATTATTAACACTTCTCTTTAGATTAGTGTTTCTTTGTTGTAACATAGCGTTTGCAGAATAATTTATTTATTTTTATAGTTTAGAGTTTGGTGAATTTAGGGTTTATAACTTAATTATTTGACTCTAGCTACAGCGTCTGTTATAAGATCTGGTATCTCTCGTTTAAAGAGCCATATATGAGGGGGTACGACGATTTCATAATAAAAAATTAAAGCTAGATTGTTACGAATATATCTTTGATCGTCATGTCTAGTTATCACATACGTTTTTGCACATGGCCTCAGTTACGGCGAACTGCTTTCGTTGCATATTGAATTTTAATGAATGTGTAAAAGTGTTGTATACGTCTAGGTTGATAAGTTTTTTGTGTTTATGTATGTTTAATTGTTGTACATGTTTATGTGGTTTTGGAGATTGTGGCAGATTTGGAGATGGCTTTGGAACATATAGTTGAGGTTACGAGTTTATCGCCTAGGGCCACGGAGAGTGATGTACATAATTTCTTTTCGTTTTGTGGGACGATTGAACACATTGATATCATCAGGTAGGTTTAGATTTTGATGTCCTTATATACTTATATGCTATTAATCGTGTATAAGTTTATCGTTTGATTGACTAATCAGTGCTACGAATTCCTTATAATATTTGCTACTTTTGGTCCAAGTTGTTTGAAGTCAGTATTCTAAACTGCATAACAAAAGATTGACTACAAAGTCGCTAACTGACATAAAATATGAAATGATAAGATATAACGTCAATCACCAATCATTGATTTTTTATGTATAAGAATTACACGGCATCAAAGAGTGTTATTGTAAGACGCTGGTAGAAAACTCCAGATTGACAAGAATTTCTCTCCAATTGGGAGTTGTGAGACTCAGCTAATGGTCAGATCATTGTTGCCTTATTTCTTATAATCACATCCGTGCAATGATTTCACTGTAACAGAGCATAAGTTAAAGATAAATAAGAAAATTGGACCGGGATTATACAGTCGCGATATAGAGATATAAAGGTAGAGGGAGATTTTAATGAAATCTATAAATGTATTACTTGGTTGGTTAAAAAAGCATAAATTCCACAAAAAGGCGATATGACGTGAGTTTTCATGATTCATCTTATTCACATGTATGGGCGAGAAAAACGATGGTCAAAATTACTTCACCACAGATAGAACTTTGATCCTTTAGATTTTGTTGGACTGTCCTTTCCTTTTTGTATTGCTAATATCCCCTTCTCTCTTTATCTTTTGCAATTTGTTCTCGCCCGCAGACATTCAATCATGGCATGTATATGTACATTTATTCTTCTCTTTGAGGATTGTATGCTTGTATTGATTTTGATTACCATACTATCCTGACTCGAATCATTCTTGTGATTGCTATACAGAGCTGGTGAAGATGCATGTACAGCTTATGTTACTTTTAAGGATGCTTATTCTCTAGAAACAGCAGTCTTGCTTAGTGTAAGTCATCGCTCTCAAACTGTTTTTAAGAGTGTTATATGGTGATAGGTGTATTAGGAGTAGTGGTAAATAAGCTGCTTATATCAGTCGCTCAAGAACATTTAGGTTGCGTTTAGTTGGAGAAATTTTTTCCTAATTTTGTGTTTTCAAATTTGTAGAAAAAAGGAGGAAATTTATTTTCCACAAAACATAGAAAACGCGTTCATGTGATATTGTTTTCCATTCTCAAGAAAAGAAGGGGGGTTACAAAGAAAACAAGGAAAACAAGGAAAACAAAAAAAATGTGTTTTGTAGTTTCCCTTGTTAAGTTGGGAAATGCATGTTTTGTGTTTTTGTAGAGAATTTTGTTAGAAAACAATGATTTGAACGCGATCTCTGTTTTTCTTGTTTTCCGCAAAACATTTTGTGGAAAACAAGGGTGTTTTCCCCCGACTAAACGCACCCTTACATTTCTTAGTTTTTGGTTCTTAAATTGAATTGTGCTTGTGTATCTGTCTTGGATTAAGTGCATATTCCCCATGTATAATTCGACTATAAGTGCTTTTAACGAAAAGATGACATGCCGATTTTTGTATTAAAAAGATGATTTGTCAAGTTCTATGGGATTCTAGTCTGTGTTGTACACTTGTATATCTTATTCGGAGCAATTTAACCAGTGAATGATCACATCTAGAATTAAACTGGACCAAAACATTTGTAACCAGTTATATTGAGACTAGAATTAAACAGGACCAAAAGTTTAATTATATTAGGGAACCAAGGGACTATCTAGAAGTAGGCTGGGTACAGGGGCGGATGCACAGCCATAGCAGGGTATGCACGTGCATACCCTGTGATAGCCGGTTGTAGTGTTAAAATTTCTGATATTTGCCTTTCGTAGTCATCCTTTCTAAGCGATGCATACCCAGCAAAAGCATAAAAAGAACAGAGTGCACACCCATCTCTGAATGGTCATTGTTAGGTGATAAAAAAAGAGGAAAAAAAAAACCAAAAAGCAATATTTACATCCGTTTATGACGAACATCATGTTGTCTTGTCCCTCTTCCATATTTGGTCTGAGTCAGCAAACTGATTATCTTTTCCTATGTTTCTTTTCTCCTTGTAAAGTTTCCACTCTATTTGAAATTGAGATAACTACAATATTATCCATATTTTTGTTATAATATAATTATCCATATTTTTGTTATAATATAATTATATTCTTTTTAATTGTTGATTTTTATATAAGAGGTACCGTATTTTTTGAATGATGCAAGTATTTCTCATTGGCCATTTACATCTATGATTATTTTTTATTTTTTTAGCATCCATGTATGGTTATATATGCATAACGGTTTACTCACATATTACATTAAGGTTACGTCTTAAAAATAAGGTATTAAGGTGAACAAGTGAAATTAGCAAAACGAATTATAAAAATTGGCTGAACGCGTAAAAATTGTCCAATATAATATTATTTACAAAGTGTTTACGGTTGAACCCGACCCGGTGTCCGGTCCGGTCCGATCCAAATTTATTTTGAATTGTTACATTATTCGGCCATTTTTGCTATCTCTATTATTGGTGGCTTGGTGCACACCCTGTTTCAAAATCCTAGATCCGCCACTGGCTGGGTATGTTCAAATGTGAATATAAAATGATCAGGTATGTAAATGACTACTACCATCAAGAATAAACATTCTTTAGAATCAAAATCATTGCAGTAACAGTTTACATGAATATGTAACCAACCACCATGGTCAGAGATATAGCATTTGGCACATGTGCATCTCTAGGGATGGGTATAGGACTATAGTGCGAGAATATATTACTCTTTATACTTTTAGGTTCAGAAAGAGGAAAAAATAACAGATGATCTTCTGTGTGGGTGGGGGACATGCTGCGAGTTATAGAATTCAGGTAACTAGCATGGATGTATATTAAGTAAATTGCAAGCGAACTTGTATGAGAGCCAATACCATAGTTAATTCTGTTGAAGTTATTCGGAAACATGGTTTATTTAAATCTTTGGGATATCGTTGTGCTTCATGCTGAATTGGTTGGCAATTTTTGTAATTATGATATATGCTTGTTTACCATTTACTTTTCAATCAAGTCCTGTTATTTATGCATGAAAGTTGATCTTTTTGTGTAGATTTCATATCATTTATGATGACCACTTACTAATGATTGAAAGATTAACATGTGGGTTTTGTTAACGTTACTTTATTCAAAAATTTACAGGGAGCAACTCTTTTGGACCAGACTATATGCATAACGCGTTGGGGGCAAACCTCAGAAGAGTCGGAGTATTGGAACAGAGCCTCATATAACCACGACGAGGGAAATAGTTCATATGTAATGGATCTTTCTTTCCTGTCGTTTTTTTACTACAAACAGATAACGCCAGTTAGAAATCACAGCTTCCCATTTAGCAATTGCCTCAACAAGAAAAAAACATCAATCACATATGTAAATCCTTAAAACCATATTAATCTATAATTGCCATCCAAATTAGCTTTACATAGTCAATAAGTTGTAACTATTACGTAAACTATGCACTATACACAGGTCTTTAACAAGTGCTCTTTAATTGTCTGTAAAAATATCTTGGAAGGGGTTACAGTATTTTAAGGTCTAGTGTCCCAGACTCCCAGCTATGAGCTCTTTGGTGTTTGTAAATAAATTTATGAACAGCTTCAACTAAATTTCATTTTTTCTTTGTACAAAACGATTTATACATTGTAAGCATTTTAATACACTTGAGGCAGATCATTTTTCAGTTTTAGCTAATTTTTATATTTATGGTTTTCGCATCTTTGGTGTGTTACTTGTATGACACGCTGCTTATGACTCTTGACTTGTGCAGGCATCACACCAAGAAAACCCATATGCTTATTCAGCTGGAGAAGCGGTGACCGTAGCTCAGGATGTGGTCAAGACAATGTTAGCCAGAGGGTACATTCTGGGAAAGGACGCATTGGGAAAAGCCAAAGCATTTGATGAATCTCATCAAGTATCAGCAAGTGCAGCTGCCAAAGTTGCTGAATTTAGTGAAAGATATGGGATCACTGATAAGTTTTGTGCTGGAGTCGAAGCTGTTAGATCCGTAGACAAGAATTACAATATTTCTGATACTACTAAATCAATAGTATCAGCTACTGGGAGAACAGCCGCCGCTGCTGCTACTACTGTGGTGAACAGTAGTTACTTCTCAAAAGGTGCTCTTTGGATGTCTGATGCATTGAGTCGAGCTGCGAAAGCTGCTGCAGATTTGGGTACTAATGGGGTTAGTAAGTGATGTAACGGGTTTATTTTAGGTGGGTGGAAGTAAGTGGTTACGTTAAAATTAGTTGAAAATAAATAAAGTGAAATAAGCAAAAACATATCATCGAAACTCATCTCTTGTAGAAAAGTTATATCATGATATATATGCATGGTTGTTAAGATTTTCAGGGTTCCACAATTTTACGTTTTGCTCAACAAAAATGTGACGGTCGGTGATATATGTGGGCACACACAATCTTGATCTTAACCGAAGGATTGTAAGATCCTAATGCAATTTTGTTTGAGTCAGATTTAAGATAAAATATCAGACAGGTGAGTTTTGTTATTTTATACATAAAAAAGAAATTGTTTAACCCCGCAAGTGTCTAATTTCATGGCTTCTTCAATTCTTCTAGCTATCTTGAAAATATGAATCAGAAAGACATCCTATATGGCGCCGCCGGATAAAGCTAACAGATGGCACCAACCCGATACCCCTCTTTGTGCCATAGGGGTTGGCGTCGTCAGGACCGGCCCACACCATGCGTTTTTTGTTTTTGTTTTATTGGGATATGTGTGGGCATTAGGCTGTGGTGTTATAGGAAAAAATATTGGTGACAACACTTTTGTCAATGACACCATGGGTACCTTGTGCTATGAGGCTAGGGAGTGTCAGGGACATGCTAATGGGATGCTCATGTGGTAGCAGTGGTATAAGCGGCAACACGCCCTATCTTTTGCCAAGCTCTCCACCTTCCTTCGTTATACATTTACTGATAAAAGCAAAGAGAGAAGTTGAGTTTTATGTGCGTTGTGTGTGTTTTTGTTAAAGGAAAACAATGAAAAGCTGAGTGGAGAAAAGAAGAGTAGCTTTCGAATTTTGATGAAGCTAGCGTAGATAAAAAGATTTGCGGCTGATCTTAATAAAATAGAAAACTTATTGCACTATGAAAGGTCTAATTCCGGACAATGAACACGTTGATGAGCTGCGATTTAGTTTTTTGGTCATTTAAATATTTTCGGCTTTTTTACAAGAGGTCAAATGTTCAAACCTTACTAGAAGTGTATACATGAGCGTGGTCAGGAAAGTGTCCGCTTACCTTTATGTTTTTCATTTACAAGTATCTGATACTTATTCGTAAGCCATATGAGAAAACAGACATCTTACTCAGTTTTTTCAAATCCAAAAAAAGTGAATACATCTCAACACTTTGAATCAAAGTGAACACTATCGTCAACAAAAAGAAAAGTGACTTCCTTGTTCCTTCATAAACAATTAAATATAAAAAAAAAGATAAAAAAATGAAAAAGGCATCCTAAATGGTAAGAATGAAAGCAAAGAAAAGTCAACAAAAGTCACATAATCAACCGCGCATCATTTCTAAACAAAAAAATAAAAAACTTTGACCCTGCGTCAAATTTCTCCCTGTAATCCATCACAGATCCCATCAAATTAGGTCAATCAGTTATCCTGTAATCATCATCAATGTATTACATAAATTGAAATAAAATAATAAAAAAGTTAAGAATGGATACAATTTCGATCCGTGTACCATACAAAAACCTAAAACACGATGCAGATGCTGCAGAAGTTGAAATGATTAAACACGAAGAAGAAGAAGCTAATTTACGCATCGAATCTGATCATTCCAACGGAAATGTATCGGCGTCGGTAGGTGAATCGGAGAATTGTAGTATGATGACGTTGATTTTGAGTTGTACTGTTGCTGCTGGTGTTCAATTCGGTTGGGCTTTACAACTCTCTCTTTTAACTCCTTATATTCAGGTAACTTTTTTATTTTTTTATTACTTTTACCACTAATTAATGCTACTTAGTTAATTATGCATTCTTTCTTTGTATCTAGATATTTATGCTACTTTTTTTTTACTTAATTAGTTATACAAGCGAAACTGTACGATAGTATTAAATTCAGACTTTTATTGCGTTTTTTTATATGTGTTTTATGTGTATGTCCATCTGATGCCAAATTAATGATTGAGACGCTTAAATCTGTTGAGAGACTCACTTTTTTACAAACCAATAATAGTTTTAACGTGTGTTTGCGCGGAGCATTTAGGAGCGGTGAGCTTTAAGCGCTGTGATCTTTAATGCTCGTTTGGCAAGCAGTAAGCAGCTTTATCTATTTTTTTCGGAATGCTCATTTTCCAACGCTCCATGAAGTAGCATTTAGGAGCGTTGAGCATTTAGGATCTGTATTACACATTATTATCACCCCTACAGGCTATAACTACGTTACCAAACGTTCTTATAGAAGAAACTGCTACTGCCCACTGCTGCTACTGCTACTTTTGTTAAACACACCCTAACACAAGATTAGTCATACGTTTAGGTCTCCCAATGATTTCTCTTAACACAAATTATTGATTTAGTGAACTCTCGTGCTATATATGTTTGTAGGGACAACTAGATCACAAGGAAATATTATGAAATGATGATTACATAGGCCTTGTTAACGTGTGTATTGTGTGAATGGCTTTGTCCACATGCTCAGTTTTACTACTCGTGTTCTGTTAATAATGTGGTTATTCAGTTATTGATTTCTCTAATTTTACAGACGCTTGGAATAGGGCATGCGTTCTCGTCATTTATCTGGCTTTGTGGTCCTATTACAGGTCTTGTGGTAAGTTGTAATAATCCCTTTCTAACTATCTGAATGTCGTTTTGAAATTTACAACTTAGAAGTATGCTGCTTAGTAAATATGAAAGTTTATCTATTGACGTGATTGATGTGTGTATGGTATGGCGGCACTTGCTTACTTTGGTTATGCTGTATATATGTATTAGTATATAATATGTAACTAGTTCTGAACTCTCGTCAAACTTAGGTATAGCTTTTTCACAGATGGTAACATAAGACATGAATTATTTTAATGATATAAACATACTTAAAGAGATTCTGTAATGTAAGATGGAGTGCTTGTTTGAAAAGTTACGGAAAGAGAAGGAAGAGAGGGAGTGAGGTAATGCATGTGCAGTGTCCGCTCATAAATAACTGAACGAGGATTTTGTCTAACAATATACAGTTGATCTTGATAGAAAGATTTTTGTTGGGACAGCTTATTGGAAGCACTAAACATGTGATCAGTCATTCCCTTTTAACATCATTTTGCGCTTGTGGGTATAGAAATGCCGGGTCACTTTAAATACCTGAAAAAAATGGGTTACTTCTCGATGTAGTAAAAATGTAGGATGTAGAAATAAGGGGGCACAAAAGTGGATAACTATTAACATTTTTAAATAGCCACGAAGAGATAGTAAAAGTCGGCATACTCGTTATTACACAGCATTGGGCAGCTGCAGCTCTAGAATGGCTCTTATTGCTTTGAAAGGCGAACCTCTTAAGCATGGAAACAGCCACTATCTTTTAGTAATTAGTATTACTTCTTTTTGCCTCCGACACTAGAGCTCTGTACCATGGAAACAACCACTTTTTTGGTTAATCCGAAAAGGTATGTGCTTTGCATCTTGCCAGGCATCACATTGGATATTAGTACCTCCAGCTGCCACTTTACTATTGCAGGCAGTTAGATGGTTGAATCTGAGTTTATTTGAAAGGCGGACCTCTTAAGCATGGAAACAGCCACTATCTTTTAGTAATTAGTATTACTTCTTTTTGCCTACTCGAGCTCTGTACCATGGAAACAACCACTTTTTTGGTTAATCCGAAAAGGTATGTGTGCTTTGCATCTTGCCAGGCATCACATTGGATATTAGTACCTCCAGCTGCCACTTTACTATTGCAGGCAGTTAGATGGTTGAATCTGAGTTTATGATAGTAGTAAAAGAGGTATTCACCTGAGAGGAACCCGAATTATGAGTAATCTTTGAAAATCTTATATCAATAACCACACAACTTTCTCCAAAGCTGGTTAGGGTAGACTAAATCGCTAAATCTGAAAGTTGATAGAAATTTAAGAAGAGGTCAATTACTATGAATTTACATAACTAGCATCCTTTAAAGGCACCCTATATATTGCGGACTACTTAAGTATATTTCACTTGTTTAAATCTCTTTTCACTGCTTTCTCCATGTTTATCACGGTTTACCCCTACATCTCCTGTCATTCTACTCTTTGATGGAGCCTCCACCTTGAAAAGTTAAAACAACAGCAGGAAAACCCAGGAACCAAAAGCATTTCAATGCTGACAAGCACTTAAGCTGACTGAAGAAGACACACTGGTAGCCTACTTCTATCCCATCAGAAGCAGGCAGGTCTTTCGGCGAGTCTCTCTGCTTGGGGCTCATGCGATACAAGGTGTCCCAGCCTAGCATTCACAGCAACTACAACTGACTTTTATATATCATTGTTATTCTAGCTCCTGAACACTAAACCCATACAGAATAATGCAGAGATCATGCATGTAGGCATTTTTGCATACAATAGGGAGTCCTGAGAATGCATTTTTCCCAAAATATGCATAATGTTCTATTAGTAACATGATGAAACTTTCTGGTTCATTTCAGCATTTGAAAGAAAAGGTTCGATGGTGCACTTTTTGGTTTCTTATACTTTTATAATTGGTGAAATCATCAACTTGTGCTGGCTAACCTTATACGATTTTCTCATGTTGAGGTCTGGCGGTCATAGAAGTTTCATGACTAACCTCATACGATTTTCTGTCTCTCAGGTTCAACCTTGTGTTGGCATTTGGAGTGACAAATGCTCTTCGAAATATGGCAGAAGGCGACCATTTATTTTGCTTGGATCTATCATGATATCAATTTCTGTGAGCATTACATTACAGAAATTCATGTTTCTAGCTTTTAATTACTCTTTTAAACCTTTACTAAATTAGATATTGCACTTTAGGTGGTAATTATCGGGTTTTCTGCAGACATTGGATATTTGATTGGAGATACGGAAGAACATTGCAGGTATTTGCTTACTTCTATGTATCCTCCTATATTTTTAGGATAAATAAACTTTGTATAATCCAGTTATTTATGGCAGCACTTTTAAAGGTACACGTACAAGGGCAGCATTTGTTTTCATTTTAGGATTTTGGATGTTGGACCTTGCTAATAACACCGTTCAGGTAAATTCTTTTGGATTTTTCTTCTGTGAATTTACTTGTTTATAACTATCACATGCACATCTAAGTAATTTGTCTTACATTTGCAGGGCCCTGCCCGAGCTCTTCTGGCTGATTTAGCAGGTGAATACTCTTTATGAGATTTAATGGTTTGGTGGTTCTATTACCACCTTCTCTCAAATAGTTTGAGCATGATGTTTATGTCTTCACAATTGCTAATGTTTAATCTTATTGTGTAGGCCCTAGTCAGAGAAACTCGGCCAATGCTATATTTTGCACATGGATGGCAGTTGGAAACATTTTAGGGTTTTCTGCTGGTTCTAGTGGAAAGTGGCACAGGTAAAACATCTGTGGTGAATTGTCTACTATAGCGTCCATTAATAGTGATTGTGTGGTACTTCATTTTTAGTATATGTCTCTAGCCATGAAATTAAACATTTTTATCCGCAGAAATTTGTATGTCAACTCAAATATTTTTGAATATGTCAAATTTAGTTTATCAGCATTTGAACACTTACCATGTGCAGTTGGTTCCCTTTCTTGACAAGTAGAGCTTGTTGTGAGGCATGTGGAAATTTGAAGGCAGCCTTTTTAATTGCAGTGGTGAGTTCCAATAATGTCGTGCATAATATATCTATGATATTTGATACATCTTTAAGTCAGAAACCACCTCGCTATTCACTTTTTCAGTGATCTTTAAGGTTACATTTGAAATAACTTGCCAAATAACTTCTGAAAGTTAATACGGTTTGGTTTCTACAGCAAGGTCATTTAGCATCTCGTTTTTTTTGTGTGTGCTTGTTGCTATGTTAATAATTATGGGATTGGTTTCTG
This sequence comes from Tanacetum coccineum, assembly GCA_026074375.1. Classification (NCBI taxonomy): domain Eukaryota; kingdom Viridiplantae; phylum Streptophyta; class Magnoliopsida; order Asterales; family Asteraceae; genus Tanacetum; species Tanacetum coccineum. The sequence continues at coordinate 14,053 of BQNB010052440.1, forward strand.
CTTAGTAAATATCAATCGGTGGGGTTTCCTACGTCTGTTGTCATTGAGTGCTTTATAAACACAATGTTATAATCTTGTTACACACCACTCCTTAGTAGTTAGTATCTTCCTTTCTGCTCCTTTGTTAGCATTTCCATATTTGGTGTACGCTTTGGCGCTGTGGGAAATTTTAAAACGTTAGTGTCTACTGTTGTTTAAAATAAACTATATATATATATATATAAATGAGAACTTTTGTTGGTGTTTTTACAGATTTTTCTAACTTTCTGCACACTGGTGACACTCTACTTTGCAAAAGAGGTTCCATTAGCACCAAAACAGCATCTCAGGTTATCAGATGTTGATCCTCTTCTGGAAGATACTCAGCCGCATGGTCTGGACCACTCAGAATCAAAACCTCGGAAAATTGCAGTTGACCACAAAGTAGGTAATATGCCCGAGAGTGTTTTTGAAAAGGATACAACTGAGAAGAATGTAGACTCATCAGTTAAGGAAGATCAAGTCGAGAGTTTTAGTGACAGTCCAGGAGCAGTCCTGGTCAACTTGTTGACCAGCTTAAGGCATTTACCTACAGGGATGCATTCAGTGCTTATTGTAATGGCTCTGACATGGGTGAGTTCAATGTTCTAAGTTAGGTTCTTTTTCTAAAATTATAAATAATATGACCTTTTGAAATGTATTTATGTGTACCTTTCACATGTGCAGTTGTCCTGGTTTCCCTTTTTCCTTTTTGATACAGATTGGATGGGTAGAGAGGTTTATCACGGTGACCCAAAGGGGAATGATGCTCAAGTAAAAGGTTATGATGAAGGTGTCAGAGAAGGTGCATTTGGTTTGCTATTGAATTCAGTAAGAACTCAAAATTGAGCACCAAAAATTACACCTTCTAGTTAATCAGTAATGAAGTTTTGTGTTCTTTCCAATATTTTGAATCATTCATTTTTAAAATTATCTTTGGGATATATAGGTCGTTAGTTAACTATGTTTAGGCACGAAATATAAGATGTAAAATGCTGGTAAAGATATAATTGTGCTTGCAATGTGTTTTGAGATTGTGTCTGTCGACTTTTGTTTTTCTTAACCGTTTCTGACCGTAGAATCCATTCTGTTGAGACAGGTGGTTCTTGGTATCAGTTCTTTTCTCATTGAACCAATGTGTCGGTGGATAGGTTCAAAATCTGTGTGGGCCGTAAGCAATTTTATTGTGTTTGCCTGCATGGCGGGCACTGCCATCATAACTGTAATATCTCTAGAAGAGTCTCGAGGGAGTGACAATGCTGTAGGAGGAAATGAGTCAATAAAGACTGCTTCATTGGTTGTATTCGCCATTTTGGGCCTTCCTCTTGCTGTAAGTATACTGATATATCATGAATATCTCAAGAACCATTTGAATTGCTGTTATACTGATCTCTGCTGAATGTGAATTGACACATGTGTTTGTTGCAGATAACTTACAGTGTGCCATTCTCCGTCACAGCAGATTTGACTGCTGATACAGGAGGCGGTCAAGGTATGTAAATCCTCTGTAGATTCTATTATCTTATTGGATGTGCAATAAATCTTAATTTGAGGTTACAATTTTTTCCATTTGTGTTGTTTCCCCATGTAGGATTGGCAATTGGAGTTTTGAACCTTGCAATAGTAATACCACAGGTAATTTACTGCTCAAATATAGATATAGGTTTTTAGATAATTGAGATGTATTTGTTCAAACTTGCTTTAACCAATCAACATACCCAAGTGCCAACTATTCAATCTCTTCATAACTTGCACCTGAAACTCGTAAAGATGTTCCCTCTACAATGCTGCTTACATATTGGATAAAAAAATATGCACATTTTCTTCTTTGTCTAGTCCAAAATAGAAAGTATGAACTTTATATTTTTGAAACGAAGAAAGTACCAAGGATCTTGGACCATAATGGGTCCAATGCATATACAGCGAAAGGTAACCACCATCACCGCAGCGTCACTTGACTCTTCTTGGTAGCTATATTATCACATCATTGTGTCTATTGGTTCGATCAAGCCATTGTTCAGTTTAGGAGGATCAATGGATCTATAGTTACCAGCAATATATGTATTACTAATTATTCTTGGGAAATCTAGAAGTCGTTTTAGAACTATAAAGTACCTAAGAGAATTATGGTCGCATTTGTTTACACTATTTTTTTCTTCAATCTTTATTTTCTGTTACATGTGTCATTTTAATTACTTCTCTCAACTAAATTTATTGAACCCACAATGTATTCATTGTCCTTGCACCATATAATCTTTTCTCTCCTGAAATTGAGTTTTAATATTTTGGTAATCATTATCAACAGATGATTGTGTCACTTGGCGCGGGCCCATGGGATGCGTTATTTGGTGGAGGCAATGTACCAGCGTTTGTTCTTGCTTCCGTAAGTGCCCTTGCAGCTTGCATTATTGCATTTTTAAAGCTTCCAACACCAAGCAATTCATACAGACCAATAGGTATGCATTTTGGATGACAAACATCCCCCATGCAACTCCCACACATAGATGTAGACATGTTCAATATGTACCTTAATGCAGACACGATATCACTTATATTGGAAAGAGTATAGTTATAACTTTAGAATAGCTGGTTAATGTCTCTTCAATGATTATTTTGTTCTTTTGACCGTCTGTTACATATAAAATAAACCCATGCCTGTATCCTCATGAATTGCTGGTAAAGTTAGTGATTTTTTTCAAGTTTGCTTCTCCTTAGCAGTAACTGACAAACCCAGAGCAATAATGCAATAATGAATTGCTGTAAGTTGAATGGATATGTCGACTGCAGGTGACTTGGCCTTTTGTTAGAAAGCGATGTTTCTCCCTAGGCTAATACACACGCTTCCCATATTGCCCATCCGACAAAAGTAATATTATAAATAAATTATCTGTTGTCGATGGCCTTAGAATGGATATCTTTCATTGCTAAATGTAAAATCTCAAAACTGGGAGTGATCACAATAATTTGGCTAAAACTCAGTTGCAGGCGTTTTTTTTTTGGATAAAAGTTGTTAATATGAGCCTAGTTACAAAAAACTGTACCCAAAACATGGTTTGGGTAAACACAAAGAATAAACATAATAAGTATGTCGACCGGACCGGACCGGAAGATCGGCCCGAACCGGACCGACCGGAAGACCGGACCGAACCGGACCGACCGGACCGGACCGAAGGTATTTCGGTCCGGTCCGCGGTCCGGTGTTTTGGACCAATTCGGTCCTCGGTCCGGTCCGACCAAAAACCCGATGATAATGCGTGTAGGACCGGACCGGACCGAAGACCGACCTGGACCAGACCGACCCAGACCGGACCGTACCATTTCGGTCCGGTCCTCGGTCTGCCGTTTTGGCTAGTTTCGGTCTCGGTCCAAGGTCGGTCCGGTCCGGTCCGGTCCTTGGACCGTGCTCACCCCTACTGAAGTCTGTTTCATATCAACTTTATACAATAGAACCATCTCTAATAAACCATTCCACAAAGGAAAATACCAAGATTGAGATAGAATAGATCTGTGACATACACTTAGACTACATATAGTGGCAGGTTTTAGCAACAGTGGATAATAGTCTTCACAAAATACAGAGATAATGGTTTCAGATTATAGTCTTCACATAATAACGGTCATCAAACAGAAACGCCTAATCGTGTAAAATGTGTCTATCTTGTAAGAACATCCATAATGCGATTAGCTATCAATGAATCGTCTCTTCCACTATCTTCTACCTATAATGACTAATTCCACTTCGATGCAAAAAAGCCATTGCAAAGCATCTAATTTTATACTCTATTAGTAAATACTTAAGTTGTGTGAGAGGCGGTTTTGCTCAAGTCATTCTTCAGATGGAGGAACCTCATTGAGGAAAATAAGCTCTTTTTCTCCAATGGGAAAAACCTTTTCATGACATTTTGGGGAAAAGAAGTCATTGCTCTGCATCCTATTGGAGCTGCCCTAATGATGGGTGTCTGAGATTGCTTATTATATTCGCCTATGGCTATTGATAAAATATTAAGCAAGTTTTAAAACTGGTTGATATCCAACTTTTTTATTTGACTACATGTTTTTAAAACTTGAAGCAATGTAAACATGTTTGTTTCAAATTGCATACCCAAAAACTAATACTGTAAATATTTTAATCACAAACATCACTTGGGGGATGTTTGGGTATAGCTTATGGAAGACAACTTATGTGTTCTTCAAAAGCCCAAAAAAAAAAACCTTGTTGCATCTTGGTAACACAATAAGCTAATAAGTTGCTCAAATAAGCTAACCTAAAAACCCGCTAACTGACATTAGCTTTGTTACCTTGGCATGTGAAATTCTGTTTTCCTAAGATAACAAAGTTGCATATGTGGGTACGAGGATAACGAAATCTTTTCATATTTTATTAGAATAATAAAGAATAAGGTACGTATGATAACGGATTTGTGAAGTATGAAATAGAATCAAATCAAAGAGTTGTGTAAATAAAGGAAAGAAAACTGAATACAATGTACCCAAATCGAAATGTGAAAAGCATCTAAAGAAGTGATTGAGATATATGAAGGCAAGTAGCAGAAAGCTTCCAAAATGGACAGGCCTACATTTAATTACAAAACAAAAGTTAAAGCATTTTTATATTACACGTTGCACATATCAAGTGGTTCACAAGTCATTATCAGATTACAAGAAACACACTGACGTCAACCAACGGTACCCACATGGGAATCAGTTTCCCACTCATTTATATTTTAATAGATTTTTTTTAAAGGAGTTGATTTGTAAGCAATTTCTTTTTCACATTCATCACTGATCTTACATTTGAGTGTTATTGCGTGCATCACTGAATGTACTATGACAAAATAATATGATGTACAAATCACCTCTCTATTTTTTAACTTGTGACATAAAGTCACAAGTTATAGAGGACCACACAGTGTGTCATTTTTTGAATGTCCCATTAGTCATTGAGCGGTCCACATCATCAAGACTCACACCACTGACTGGACATTCAAAAAATAACACGCAGACAATAAAACTCTCTCATGAAGCACAAGTTAAAAAATATCTATTTTAATACTACTACTTATTATTTCAACATTTTTGTAACAAATTTTATTTTAAGTTGTAATGTTACTTATTTGTTTTTTTACAATAATTACAAGATGATGGTTGTCTTGATTGATCTTCTATATAGCATTTAAGAAATGCTAGTTTACATATCTTGATGTGATGTCCGAGTGATATATTGTGTCGGGTTTTAGGAAAAACAGTGAGGGACAAGAGAAGGTGCAAAATCTCTTAAGACATGTTAAATTTGTGTCACATAAGAAGAAAAATAGTCAAATTGTGATAGTTTGACCCTCATCCGAAGAATTCTATTTCTCTTCTTGCCGGCGCCTCCACCGGCGTCACCTTTGGCGGGATCAAACGCCTCACTTAACCTCCTCTTTAATCTAATCGTTCCTCAATTCTTTGTCGAAGCCCATTCGCTGCATAAAATCATGTAATTGTATGATCTTCTCTCTCAGATTAGATTGTCGATTACAATTTATTATGCGGCTCGACGACCTTCGAAAAGAAGCGATTAGTTTTTAGAGGGTTTCTTTTTTGTTTTTAGTTCTGGTGTTCTATTGGTTTTCTTCGTGATTTCATTTTGGTAATCGAGCCCCCTTCAATCCAAATATGGGAATTGATGATTGGCAGGAGGTATCAAGGAGGAAACGTTACAACAAAACTAAGGAGGATGATTTGATCAAGATATCGACTTCTATTTATGTTACCAATTTCCTGGAATCATTCTCGGCCAAAGATTTGTTTCACACATGTAGCAAGTATGGTCACGTCATCGATTCTTTCATTCCAGTGAAGAAGTCTAAGGAGGGTAAGAGATTTGGTTTCGTCAGATTTATTAATGTTTTTAGTGTAGATAGGCTTGTGGGCAATTTATGCACTATATGGATTGGTCGGAATAAGCTTGAGGCTAACATTGCACGCTTCGATAGACCTAAGGGGATGGATAGGAATAATAATGTATCGAGGAAGGATGTTAGGCCCCCTGGTGTTGTGAAGGACATGGGGAGGAATGGTGCAAACAATTCTTTTGTGCAGGAGAGGTCGTCTTTTGCTTCGGTCTTGAACTCTAAGTCGACCAGTCCTGTCAATAATGTGACAGGTAAGGGTCCCCAAATGCCAGGAAATGAACACCAGTCTCGTACTCTTTCTTCACGTCAGTGGAATTTTAGATGACTCAAGTGTGATGGATTGTGATTTAGCCTGTCCTGGTGATGGGTAAAGAGAAAGGCTATTAATCAATTCAGAATTTGCGGAATATTGTATATAATGTGAAGGTTATTTCCTAAGTGAAGCTGACTTACATTGGTGATTGTGGTGATGATTAGCTTGATAAGGAGTGAAATGAAAATATTTTTTTTGACTCATGTTAGGTAGTGAATATCTTGGTTCGATGTTAGCAGAAACTTGCTGTGATTTTGTAAGAAGAGCGGGTTGTTTGGATTGATCTGGAAGGAGTCCCGCTCAACTTGTGGTCAAAGGAAACATTCAGTAGGATTGGGAAGAAATGGGGTTTGATTCAGGATATCGAAGCTAAACATGGAGTCTCGTTTGCTTGTAAGCGTCTGTGTTTGCTTACTAATCATCCGGTGTCTATCCTGGAACAATTCAAGATCGTCTATAAAGGCAAGATTTCGAGGGTTCGAGCGAAAGAACTTTTCACATGGTATGCCAATCTTTCGGAAATTAATATTTCAGAAACCGATAGGCATCACACCAAAGTAACCAAAGCATATATTGATATGTATACTTTTTGAAGATGAGATTGAGCATGATGATGAGGAGTGATGTTGAAGGTGTTGCTGAACGATTTTGGTGAAAATCGGCCTCTTTTAGTGCTTCCTTCGAAACTAAATACATGGGGTTCAAAATCAGCAATCCTTTTGGTTGAATGAGTAATTGAATAAAAAAAACATAAGAAGGTCGGGGTTGATGATGATGCTGATAGTCCGTCCCCATCGCATCCACCTGGGTTTACACCAGTTGACGGTGAGCTTAAAGACGATAATGTTATCATAGGAGAGGATGTTTTGGATGATGGGGGTGTGGTTAACCGTGAGAGGGGAATGCTCACCATCTATTAATGCTAAGGTTATGAGTAATTCATATGTGATTCCGGAAACCTCAAGTTATGCTACTAATTCTATTCATCCGGGCCGGTTCAGAATGGAGGATCTATTTTAGATGTGTTGGAAGATATAATTCGTGTAGGTCATTCGATGGGATATGAGTTGAAAGGATGTATGAAAGACATAGAAGGTATAATTGGTGCTCAAGGAGGTATAAATGGTTTTAAATGAATATGCTGTCTAGTAAAAATTCAATGGTCTTGGTCACAAGTCCAAAAAGGAGTGGATCAAGGAGCTCAATCTAAAATTTCAGGTTAACTTCCTTGCCATTCAAGAAACGAAGATGGAACGTATTAATCAGATGGATGTTAAATATATGTGGGGGAACTCGAATTATAATTATGTATGTAGTGATTCTAATGAAGTTTCGGAGGTAAACCTTTGTGTTTGGGAGAAATCAGTTTTTAGGAAAGAAAATGTTACTGTTTTCGATAATTTTATAGCTATTTATACACACACACACACACACAGATTTCTAATAGTCTTAAAGTTCTTTTCATTATTGTGTATGCGCCACAACAGTTACAAGCTAAAAGACTTCTATGGGATTATATATCCTCTCTTATTAACAGTTGGAGTGGTGAAGCGATTGTTATGGGCGATTTTAACGAGGTGAGATGCATTGATGAAAGGTATGGCTCTTCTTTCAATATGCTTGGGGCGAGAAGGTTTAATGAGTTTATCAAGTCATCAGGTCTTGTGGATATTAATCTGGAAGGGTATAAATTTACATGGTCTCATCCGTCGGCTTCCAAGATGAGCAAGTTAGACCGGTTTCTAGTCACCGAAGGTATGCTGGCTAGTTTTCCGTCTTTGACGGCTGAGTGTCTTGATAGACATCTTTCGGATCATCGTCCCATATTTTTACACGAAGTTGTCACTGATTTTGGGCCGACTCCATTTCGGTTCTATCACTCGTGGTTTTCTTTGACAGGTTTCGATGACATGGTGGAAAAGGCGTGGCGGTCTTTTACGTATACAGATTCTAACGCGATGGTTCGATTCAAGAAAATGCTCCAAGACCTGAAATCTTTAATTAGAAGCTGGGTTAAAGAGAGAAAAGCAGAACAATTTGGGAGCAGGAACTCTATTGTTAAAGAGTTAGGCGAAATTGATAAATTACTGGATGATGGTAATGTGGATGGTGAGCTTCTTTTAAAAAGAGTGGAGCTGTCTAGACAACTTACATAGATAAGAATATGACTCCCGTGATGCTAGGCAGAAATCTAAAATTAAGTGGGCTATTTGAAGGAAGAACGAGAACTCCCCAAATTCTTCATGTTATCATAGCCACAAGAAGAGGTCCCACTTAGCTATTCGGGGTGTGTTTGATAATGGGAATTGGTGCACCGAACCTGCTACAGTGAAAGACATTTTCAAGAATCAATTCCAATCTAGATTTGAGCAGCCCCAACAATCTCGGTTTAAAATTAATTTTCAGTTTGATAAACGCTTATCTGCAGATCAGGTTATGGACTTGGATAGCATGGTCACTAGGGAGGAGATACGTAGAGCAGTTTGGAGTTGTGGTGACGATAAATCACCGGACCAGGACGGGTTTTCATTTGATTTTTATCGTAAGTACTGGAACATCATGTGGGCCCCTGATGTTCTGTGGTGCAGTGGAACATTTTTTTAATAAAGGTACTTTTACGCGGGGCTGCAACTCGTCTTTCATTGCATTAATCCCCAAGATATCAGATGCTAAGTATGTGTCAGACTATAGACCGATTAGTTTGATCGGTTGTGTCTACAAAGTCGTCACGAAGATCCTTGCTATTCGTTTGGCTAACATTATCTCAGATATTATATCCGATACGCAATCTGCTTTCCTTACTAAGAGTTGAATAAACAGGAGAGGTCCATTTTATTTTAAATGAGCTTCATTAGCTTGAGTAGAAAAATATAACAAGCAGGCGATTTGAATTTCAGGATCGATTTTGCTAAGGCATATGATTGTGTGCCTTGGATTACTTTTGGACGTTAAGGACGTCCCTTTGGCTATGGTCCGAAACTGGTGTAGATGATACTAAGGCTACCCTAAGTTCGGCAAAAGGCATCTATATTCTTGTCAATGGAAGCCTAACTGTGCAGAGTTCTCTTTTTACAAGGTTAGAAACAAGCATCCGTTGTCCCCGTTTTATTTATTTTGATTTCTGTAGTATCGTTACATCTATCCATGGTTCGCGCTTCATCTTAATGAGTGATGTTTATATCGGGGCCCTTTGTCTCAATGGGTCTCTCTTCCGTTTCTCATCTATTTACGCAATGATCCATGTTTCATTGGCGAATGGTCATCAGCTAATATGGATAAATGTTGTCAATATGCTTCAATGTTTTCCAAGTTGCATCAGGGTCTGAGTATCAATATTCCATAAGAAAAAAAAGAAAGAGTAATTTGTGTGGGTTAAGGTGATGAGCGGTCTGTTAGTCGATCAGTGCGCTAACAAGATTGGGTGTCTGGTTATGAGTAATCGTTTCAGTTACCTAGTGGTTATGGTGGGAGACTCGGATGACTCGTGAAGTGGGCGGTCTTGTGTATGAGGTGATTAAAAACATCGAGCTAGGCGTTCCAATTGAGAAAGGTAAGACGTTATCCAGTTTGAGTGAGAGTACACTTTGTTGCAGTCTGATCTCCGGTTCTTCACCTCATACCATATTCCATTTTTAAGACTCCAAAAGGAGTGTTAGAAAGAAATGGAAGGAAACGGGTAAGTTTTTTATGGTGCTATACCTGAGGAGAGAAAGATTGTGTGGGGTCGCGTGCAAAAAGTGTTAGCGTCTAAGAGATCAAGGCGGTCATGGAATGTCGAGTTTTTTTGTGCCCTCAATCGGCTCTTTTGCTTAAGTAGGTTATTAGGCGATCCTTACCAAATACGGGTCTTTTGTGGTCTCAAGTTATTCAGGCTATCCATGGGGACAATTTTTAATTTGCGCGAAAAGGATTCTCCTTCTTTGTATGGTCAACTATTATCCGAGAAATAAACACCATAAGGATCATTGAGCTTCGAAATTTGATTTCACACAGTCAGATAAGAATTGGATAACGGATGTGCATACCAAATTCTGGACGGATAAATGGCGCTGGATTACTTTTCGATGATAGTGTACCGCGGGTGTCTGCATTAGATATGGCGAAAGATAGTCATGGTTGTCTGAACAGATTAGGTGGTGAGCGATCAATGTTTCTTTTCGGAGGAACGTGATAGATGGGGTTGAACGGCAACAATGGGAAGCTCTATCTGATTGTTGGCGAATGACCATCTTACGCCTAATGCTGGATAAGGTGGGTTTGTGACTTAACTGGATGACGGGAACTTTCGTTAAAGATTTTAGGAAAAATTTTAGATTACTTGGGTGCTTCCTATCTATCTAACCGAAAGCACAGATGAGGTGAAATGGTTCCCATAAAGACTAATATCTCATTTAGGAAGGCTCGTAGAGATTGTCATCCAACACGATTTAATTTATCTCGAAAAGGGAGTGATGTAGGATTCGATATTATGTCCGCTTTGTGAACAAAGCTTGGCAAACAACTCAACATGTGTATTTTCAATGCCCCAATGTGAGGAGTGTCTTTCACAGAATTATGTAACTGATGGGCGATAGATAGTCAAGAACCTTGAATCCTTTTCGGAGGTGGCAAAGCTGGTTTCTTTCCCCTTCGTAATGTCTGCTGGTACGGAAGAATCTATTGATGGAGTTTTGCCACTTTCTGTGGTACATTGGTGTTTTCGTAATAGTCCAATTTTTGAAATTCTTCCGCGTCCTAGACGTTCGGTGATTTTGATTAAGTATTGCTTTTCGTTTTAATTGGGTGTTCAGTAGATGTAAAAATTTTTTATCGTGGTGAGAGTTGGCTTAAAAATCCCCCATTTGATTTCCCTGTAATGTGTTTCTTTATGCAAGCCCCTCTAGTTATTACAATAATAGTCGCCGTTACTAACAAAAAAAATTTAAGCTCGCTCGGAGTAATTTTAGAGATAGATATTGGCCGAAGCTCGTTGCAGGGTTTGACTAAAGTTACATTATGTATAATAAAAGACACAATCAAGGAGATTTTACCGTCAGCATAAGGGGCATATGTCATTTTGATCCATACATGGGCAGAAGTATTTTTTAGCTAAGATTGCTAGTCTGCTATATTTTTTTCATATTTAAGTAATGGATTAAGCTACCTGATTATTACTTAGTTGAAAGGTTTAAGATCTTCTAACACAGACAGGCGTACATTATTAACTATAATTTAATGTATCTTATTTTTGCTTATAAAATCAATCATCAAATTGAGAAAAAGAGATCTACAACTTTCGGTTTTTGAAAGGGAACCACGTGAAAGACGCACGAGCCCACCCCTTGACGTGTGCCGTCTTAGATATGTTGATTAATGGCCATTTTAGTTTTTTTTTTAACAGCAAATTTTTATTAAAACACTAGCAAGAAGCTAGAAAATATTACAAGATAACAAAATTAGGGTTTTGTAATCAAGTGACAGAAAATTGAACTACATCATCGAATAAGAGAGCACGCCTTGGTTGAGAATTCCCAAAGAGCAATTGATTTCTGAAGCGCCAAATTAACCACCACATCACGTAACAAATACCTTCAAGGAACACCTTCAATTGCTTATGTAAACGAATATTGACAATCCAGATGAGCCACTCGTTATAGGAGTTAAAAGCTACATCTTCAAGTTCCCACCAAATCAAAAATTTTCTCCAAACTTGGCGAGCCAAGGGACAAGCGAAAAAAATATGGGAAGTGGATTCCACAACCGAATTACAAAGGGGACAAGCAATAGATGAAATATCCATTCCTCTAAGCAAAAGATTAGCACCTCACTCTTCATTTATCTTTTCTTCTATACTCATTTTATTAGTATATTCCAAGGATGTGAACTTTTTAATCATTTGAAGTTTATTAAATATACAAGTTTCTTCTTCTATGACACATTCAAGTTTCTTGTATATCAATGCATGGGATCGAGGCACCTTGCTTTTGAAGTAAATCAAACATTGCATCAATAATTGCTACAAGTTTCAATATATATTAAGATATCGAAAAAAAATGGTTTTGGCTCGGTTGGTACCCAACTTCGAAAAATATATGGGCTACGGAAAAGATTTTGTGGACAAAAAAGTCACGGATTCGAGTCTCGGCTCGTGCTCACTCTAGTTGGTGCTCCGCTCGGTCCGGGGAATTGTCGGAGCTATTTTTTATAAGGTGGGCAATGACTAATGCATAAAACACTTGGTGTCAGAGTGTTCAGTGTTTACGCTAATCTACATTTTTTTTTGATATTATATACAACCATTTAGTGCACTTCAATTCGGCTGGTTTAAAGGATCAAAACCAATGATGGATCTTTAGGTTCGAATACCATGTTTATTATTTGCAATCAAGTGATCAACTACTATCCTAAATGAGAAAGATTCGTATCTAGCTAGTGATCATGTATTCATGTATATGTTTTCTTACCAACTAACCAAAATATTTTTTTTTTGTTGAAAGCTAGCATATATTATCAAATTGAATACAGCCTAAAGCTTACAGAAAGACATAAGAGGGAGGATAGAACATGGATCCACCCCTTCCAATGGTGTAATGTATTCCTAATCAATAAAGTCATGTGTGGAGAGAGGGACATCTTGACTGTAGCCATTAATTTTAATAAACTGTGCCCTACTAATACTATTGTCACCATAACAAGATATGTGGAACCCATCGTTCTTACTTTAGGTATATCTTATTTTTCACAATTCTTTAATACGTATATACACTAAAAAGGTGAAATCTCATAATGGATTGTTTTTGTTAAAAATAACAGTAACAGTAAGTGGTAGTAGCGACCGTAGCGATGTATAGTAACCGTGAGCAGTAGCTATTTTTTTCGATAAAAAACGTTTAGTAACGTAGTTATAGGTGTAATTAATATCATAACGTGTAACGTTAGAGAATAAACATTCTAAAAAATAAATAAACCTACTTGCAACCAAATGATCATTAAAAATCACTTGCAAACATCGTTATATATTATTAATTGTGTTTAATAAGAATCACCTAAATTAAAGATTAAATCCTTAGATCCGATAATCTTTGTTCTAGTATTTACCAAGTATGCAACTGCTTGTGACTCTTCTAAAATAACTACTAATTAAAACCTTTTCAAGTCCAAATTCATATTATTTGAAAGGTTAATTACTAAGAATATACAAGGCAAAACTTTCTTCTAATTATATCTTATATCTTACATTCCATAAAGAACAAAAAATAATTTGATCTTCATAATTCAGTTTAGTCTCCTTTTTCCCTTGAGGATGTTGAAGAAGTGAAGGTAGCACATAAAACCAACTCTAATTTATAATTGTTTTACTTTAGAAATTGATTATCCATTGTGTAACTAATTAATCAATTATATTATGCAAGGTTGCTCAAGATTTTTCCAGAATTAGATAACCTTGACAAGTCTCCAATTCCAAATCCATCATTTTCATGTATGTAAATGTAAAATGCATGCATGGGATGTTGGATTGTGATGTGTGACCCCACATCATTCATTCACTAAATCTTGCAATACATAATAATTATAAACCTTTATAACCCCTTTTGGTGAATCTCCAAACTTGTAAAAAAGAAGAGTTGTGCACATCTAGATACCACTTGTATATAGAAGAATTGTGCACATCAAGATACCGCATTAACTATAGGAGGTTAGTACCAACCGAGGGGTCGTCCATGGTTTTCATAGAAAGTGTGATACCTTTGATTTTTATGAACTTTAAAATAGGAAAGAATTAATATCAACGCAATAATATCGATCAAATTATGAATGTTGAGACATGCTACTAACAATGTGTGAGTACCAATACGGCAATAATACATAGGATGATGCAACAAACATCCGACATTCATACCCAAAACAAAATCACTTTGCCAAGATGATTGTAACATAAGGCCTTATTGAGTTATTGATGATAGTTTCAACCTTCAAAAGATGTTGTTTACATATTAAGTCAACTAAGTCAATTTCAAACACCACATTAATCTCTTTCTTTAGTTTAAAAATCATCGTTTAAAAAAAATATTTGTAAGTAGTACTTAAACTGTGACGCCAAATATCTTTTTGTAATTAATATAGATATAGATTTAGTAAGTATGATAATTCAAAATTTACTTTAAGAAGAAATATATGGAAAAGAAAATTTTGTTTTGAAAAAAAGAAATAGAACTAAAACAATAATAAAAATAAAGAAGAGGCAAAAAGATTGAGAGGTAGATTTGAACTTGAGTCAATAATGATATGGTCAAATCTCATACAAATGTAATTAATTTGACAATTGTTGCTTTGTTATGTAGTCATTTTTTTCTATTGTATACATTATATAATTTTAAATTTGGTTTTTTTCTGTGTATTTTGTGCCAAATTTACCTTTGGGAGGGGTAAAATGATACATGATATACACAATAGACGAAATATAAAACTAGGGATTTACTAAAAACAACTTTATGAGTTTTGTTTAAGCATCCTTTAATTAATAATGTTTTCAAAATAAAATTCATCATTTCCATAAATACACGATGTCAACACATTTAATTAAGGTAAATAAATTTTAATATGGTATGTATTAATATCAAGTATGTTCATATTTGAGAATGATTTTTAATTAAAGTAAGGTTAAACAACAATCATGAGGTTATTGTTATCAAATCTCTTAATATTATTAGTTATATCAAAGACAACTAAAAAAAGAACAGAGTACTATTTAATGAACTACTAATATTTCTGTGATTATATAAAAAAGGATTATATTGTATATGACTTGAATTTTTATTGTGATATTGGATAGAGATGAAAGCAATTTGAAAGATAACCAGGACAAAATATACTTGTTTGGTAGGGTTTTAGAAAAAGAAAAGTCTAATTGGGGTTTTCCCAAGCGAAATAACACAAATTTGAAGGGTAACAAGAATAATGCATACTTGTTTGGTACTGTTTTAGAAAAAATATTTTTTGATTGGGGTTTTAAAAAAAATATACAAATAAGACTATATTATATTTAGTCTTCATGTTAAAAGATATGAGGCTATAATTGTCAAGTTTACTCATCTTTTCATCATTTCTTTTTTTATTTTACAACTAAAAAACACAAATAACATTATAACAAATTTTCATTTTCTTTCTTCATCACTTACCATCTTCTCCTTCACCCTTTACTTTATAAAAATAATACTCATTATGATGGTCTCGAATAGTATACCAAGCCAAGTTCTAAAGTTTACTATAGTCACCGACACACTCATATATTTGTGGAATTTTGGGTAAAATGGAGGAAACGGAATAAGCTTTAATCCTCACAGTATGAAAATAAGGGTTATGTGTGTGGGTCATGCAACTAATAATCTTACAAAAACATGCTATTTTTTTTAAATTTGTGCGTAAATTAGGCATATTCTTGTAAAATTAAGGACAAGTAGCGTTCTAATTCTCTTTCCCCCACTTGAGATATACAACGCCCACGTTGTAAATATATAACATGAAAAACAGGAAATACAAAGAATTAGAACAAAAACTCCCTTGGGATTTGCTTAGTATGATCCTCCATGATGAGTTTACGAGCAACTATGTGTGTTAGAAAAGCGTCTGAATACCAACATGACTACAACATAAAAATACCATAATATATACATACCACCAATTTTGTCAATCTCGTTCAGTACTTCTCTGTTTTAATATAAGAAAAATCACAGCATTTGTATCTCGGAATAATCGTCGGTTAGAATAAGAAAATAAAAACGATAATTTGTACAAAACAGTCTATACGTCATATCCATTGAGTTGGATACGCCGTATTGAAACCTGTAAGAAAAATAAACCAAATACGAGTCAGAGGTCAAATACGTCTTATTCAGAAATCTGAATACGCCATATTGACAAGTCTGACAATAAAGTTTAAAGTACTGGAAAATAAAAAAGATAACGTCCAGGTTATTCAATACGCCGTATCCATGAGGTTGGATACGCCGTATTGACATCCTAAGAAGACAGACTCTATACGAAAATTGAAATTACATTCTAGGTTGTCTCCCGGCAAACACTTTTGTTTATAGAAGAGTCTTTAAATTAGACTCCCTTTAGCTCTTTAGTCCATCTCGTGCACGCTCACGTGTCCACGTGTGGGCCATTCAACGGTCTTCTCGCCCCTTATGTATTCGGGTTGTAGAAACCTTTTAGCTTTTGATATGGGTGCGGATTTTCTTCCAATATGTCACGTGCACTTACTTTAAGTAATGGCCGAATCTTGTTACATTGTTCATTAGAGAGATGTTTAAACGTTGGATGCGATCGGGCCATTTGATAAGTGACATTGTCATTACCATTATGAATGGTCATAAATCCATCAAACCTTCTTGCTTCAACACTCGCATCCCTACAAAATGGTTTCCGAAAAATAACATCACCCATGTTTTTATCTTGGTAAGCGTCCATATTCTCCATAACTATAAAATCTGTGACAATAAAAAAGTTTCCAACAAAGATAGGCACATTTATAAAAGTTCCAACAACGTTTTTCCCTTTATACTCAATTTTCTCTTTCATTATCGAATTATAAAAACTTTTGGACATAACATTAATTGATAAAAGAGGAAAAAAGTTAGCATTCACATGTTCATATCCTATCATGCAAGAAAATTGCAAATTATAAGCACAATTAACATGGATCTTTCTATCGTAGTCGCAAAAACTAGGATATTCATCTATTTTCTCAACTATCTCATCATCGTGCCTAATTTTGACTACATCAACCATTGGTTCATCAATGACTTCTCCTTACTCAATCTCGGGATCTAAGTCATCCATCTCATGATTTTTAAGCTCTAATTGTTCATTTAGATAATTTAATTTAAAAAAATCTCCATAATCGGGGTCTTGTGATCTATTTAAAATCAATGCTTCCCCTATTAGTCTAGCTTCTAAATCAAGTTCCATTCGCTCTTTTAATCCCAACCCATAAACTTTCTTAATTATGTTACTAGTAGGACAATCACTCTTAGATACTATTTTGTCATCCCCAATTCTTAAAGCAAATTTTCTTTTAAATACATCAATTTTAGCATGAGCAATAGACAAAAATGATCTTCCAAGGATCAATGGAATCTTGATATCCTCGGTCATATCTAAAACAATAAATTCTACGGGAAAAGCAAATTTATCAATTCCTACTAACACATTTTCAGCTATACCCTTAGAACGTTTCACAGTTTTATCAGCCAATTTAATGATTAATCTAGTAGGAGCTAATTTACCTAAACCTAGATTGGTAAAGGTTTGTTAGCCTTAATTTTATTAAGTCAAACAAGAATGTTATCGGTCATCTCAGTCATTATTAATCTTAGTTTGTAATAGGCTAGTCGGGTTTAACGAGCTTGGATTGTAATCTAATTGTTAACCATAAGATTCACATAACAAGAGACATGATCCTGAGGTCGGGGAGGATAGAAATAATAAGTTGCCATTTTATTAGAGAGAGAAAGGAAAAAGTGTGTGTGTTTTCTAGAGAGAGAAACACCACACACTTATGAGACAAATGTTTTTCCTCACCCCTCCATGGAAGTATGGAGGGGATATATATAGCCCAGGACACGATCTACTTACTACACTTGACATTTCTAGTCCATGCGTGTCCGGCTAATGTAAACTAATGTAATTCCGTATTAGCCGACATATTTTAAGGCTAACAATCTTCCCCCAATATGTAGGCATACGAAATTACTTACAATGTTCCTAACAAGTACAAATACAACATAATAAAATGACATCCAAGGCGCTTCCAATGCTGAAGATGACGTCTTTGTCTTCTAGTCTTGACACTTGTACTCCAGCTTGGATCTTCTGTGGCTTGACTTGTTCTGGAACCATTGAAGCATGCATGAGTTGGATTAACTTCCCCCCAATTCATGTAACATGTCTTGAAAAGCTTTCTTCATAGACTTCTTTTTGGCGAAGTTTCTGAATCAGCTTCCCTCCAAACCAACATCCATATCTTGAGCAGATTCTGAAACGTTGATGTAGTTTGAACGATCTTCTAACATTGACATTTAAAGTGCACAGCAAAATTTTGTAGAAGAACTATCCAATCACACCATCTAATACTGCTTTAATATTGTATCATGACATTTGATCTTGGTGAATATCCGTTCGGGGTACATGCGAGAAATCAGCAATAAATCTTCTCACGCTTGCAGAATACTTCACATAAACCATACTAAGCAAAGTAGTATAACTACTTCCCCCTCGAAGTTGACCTGATTACTTCAAAGTATCAAAGTATACGTTTTCCCCCATGATGGTTTTGAACTCTCGGAAGCATCATTGACGTGTACGACCATATACTCGAGAAG
>BQNB010052441.1:0-40490 GCA_026074375.1 Tanacetum coccineum
GTGGGCCTCCTTGGGTGTGTACTTTTTTCCATTCTCTTAGATGAGAGCCGATCTACTTTGGTTAGCCGAAAAGACGCAATCAAACTCAAGTTTCGCCTTGATCGATACGACAACCTTACTAATATTGTGTTTATAATGATTAAGGATAGATGAAATAGGTTGTTAAGGTCTGGTATTAAAGTAATTAGGAAAGATTAGGAATTAGTTTGGGTTAAAACGGGTTTTAAACAAAGAAATAGGGTCGCGGGTTTGGTTGTATGCGGTTTAGGGTTTTCATAGGTTTCAAAGCTTATATTTCGCATATGAATGTAATGTAATTGTTAATATGTGTTCATGAGGCTTATATATTGGATAATTAACGAGAAATGATAAGTGGTTTGAATTGAAATGGGTCAAAATTGAGAAAATAATCGTGGTTTTGAGATTAGGGCACAAATTGAATCCTTTAGGGTTTTCTAGCTTGAATTTAAGGTACATTGTCAAGATAGTGATTGATGATGATTTGTAAACTCATTTTATGAGTTTACAATGACGATTGATTGCTTACTTGAAAATGAGATGGTCTAAAAATGAGTAAACGGGTCAAAATCACAATTAGGGCATAATTAAGGTTTTCTAGATTCGTTCTTTGTGTAAACGTGACAGTAAAATAATGGAATAATGATGATGAATAATGAGTAGAATGATGAAATGATGATGGATTATGATTGAGGATGTTGTAATTAATGTTATTATAACTTATTTAAGAGTTGGTTTAGGTTTTCAATGGGTAAAAATCAAGAAACGAGTCATGGTTTAGAAACTAGCTCGGTTTTAGGGTTTAGGGTTTTGAATTTGGGTTTTGAGTGCAAAAAGATGTATGAAAGCTTATGTATAGAATATTTAGGGTTTATACATTATAGAATGAGTGTAGTAGCTTGTACACAAGTGGTGGTGAAGAAATTAGAATGAAAACGGAGATAAAACGTCTATTTTAGAGATCATGCTTAATGACTTGTACATTGAGCTTTTAGAGACTTGTACTTGGAGTTGAAGAGATTTTATATTTCAAATGAGATGTTATATTTCTTGTACATATTCTTTAGTAGCTTGTGCATTCACTTTAGGGGTTAACCCTTCCATGAGATTAGGGTTTAGGGCATCCGATAATGGTTTAAAGCCCGTTTTGATATGATGTTGCAAATGGTATCTTATAGGAATAATGTATCTTGTAATAATGATATTATAATATTGACTTGACATGTTATGATGTTTGCTTGGCATATATGAAGATAGGATTGCCATATGAAGGTTGCCTGAGTTCGTTAACTTGAGTTATGCAGGTTATATTGCATATTGAGATATTGGCAAAGTAATGTAATGTAATAAAGCAAAAAAAATTCTCTGAAAAAGGTAAGTTCATATATAATTGATAGATTGTACATCATCTAACTTAATAGATGGATATTTACATTTATGAAAATTACGGGCTGTTATATAAACTTACTCGAAATGAAGATTCCGAGCTCGTTTGAAGGATATGATTTGTACTAAGTGAAAGTAGAATATGATTTCTTGCTAAGATAAAAGTATATCGTTAGCCTTATCGTGGGAGGGGATCTCGCGATTGGACTCCGGCGTAAGAGTAAGTAATTGTCTATAAGTAGTATATGTGTAATTTGGTCGCAAAAAGCATACTGTTAGGAGTGTTTGGGTGACTCCTTATATAGGCTACTGTCGATGTCAGTTGCATGGATCATAAGATAGGATACACCCTATTGAATGATGGGTAATAGGGTGGTTGTCGTGAGGTCAACGTCATTGACTACGTCACACTTTGTATCGTAGTGACTTGAGTCAGCATACTTATTGTTTGTTATCCGCATTTAGGATGTTGATGTTCTCCTTTCGGTTCCTCATGCAATATTCTTTACTCTATTTGGCTAAGTCACAGGTTTTCCTTTTTGGGAAGTAACTTACGGCCGTGGTTGGGATGTGGTCCGTGCAGATGTGGCTTAGTGTTAGTCTTGGGACATTGCTAAGCCTTTGTGGGCGTGACCTAGCATTAGTGCTAGGACGTCACTAATCCATTACGAATGTTGGCTGGTGTTAAATTTGGGCTGTTTTCCAATCCTTCATAGATTATTAGGCTTGAGCCCTTTGTGAGTTACTCAGCCAGAACCTGAAAGTCTGGGTGACTACTATACATCATCATGTCCCCCTAGTCTAGTGTATTTATTTCCTATAGGATATAGTACTAGACTTGCTGGTTACGTCTTGCGTCTTGGACCATGCATCTTTCGTGCGCAGCTTGTATCTGTGCCGTGCACAAGTTGGTTGGTGGGTCTCGAGTAACATGCTTAATCCTTAGCTACCAACCTTTTGACTGATAGGATGTTTTGTCAAGCGACTATTGGTATTCGTGATTCATCGTGACCGTTTATTTTTTTTAATCTTGATTGTTTAATGGGAAGTGTGGACACGTGTCATCATCCTATCATTTAGGGTTAACTGTTTGAGAGTGGGTATACATACCCTTCTTCATTTTTTCACTATGGTTTTTTCACCATATTTTCATTCTTCTTGCGATCTCTTAAAACTTCCGGCCTTTCCTTTGCTCTTTTACCCTTCATCTTCACGTGTGCGCCTAGGTTCAGGTTAGGCTTCATCCTTTTCTTAATTTGTTCTTTTTTCTCGCAATGGCAACAAACACGATCGATATTGATACATCTATACTAATGTAAAAAGAATTGGATGCGTTCTGTATCATGTATAATATTTTGGCTAACTTGAGGCTGAAATTTCTCGGTCTTAACGATACAATTAAAAATAGCTTGGAAGGCAAGATAGGTATATATACTCGCTTTATATAATTTTCCAACTTTCTTATTTCATCGTCTAAGTTTCTTATCAAATCAACTTCTCCCAATTATCCGTCATTGTTGCCGCGAAAATTAGTCATTTCAAAATTATGTCTCGCGTCCACAAATCTATACCTACTGTTGGTATGTTCTATAATTTTTATTGTAACTCTATCAGCAATGACTGGTTATCTTTTTCAAAGTGTGGTGGTGCTGGTATCCCTTGTTGTTATTCAAAGAATCTTGATTCTTTAAAGAATTGGAATAATCATTTCTTTTGGATCGATGCGTCCATCTGCCCCATATTTGTTTCGTGGTTTGAAGGTCTCTCCGTTAAGAGGGATCCCCTTCCTTTCGATGACGCCATGGATTTACCCCTTGTAGATCAGCTTAATGAGGGTCGTGCCCTTATAAGGAAATATCCTGAGGTCTTTTTGTCAGTTATTGGCTAAGTTGGTCGTTTGTTAATGATGAAGTCCGTCCTACCTTTATAGGTCCTGACCATAAGGGTAGGTGTTTGTTTATGTTGTGCATATGTCAATATTTTATGCTTGGATTTGTTTGTGTAAAACGGTAAATTATTCCATGTTATTTTCTTTTATAGAGATAGATTTGCTTGATTTTGTTAAGTCTTTAGATCCGTTCAAGGTAAAGGTTGGGGAAAGGACTCTTATAGAGGGCGAGATTCTGTTATCAAATGAAACTGAAGATAGGGTCATCTCTCCTTCTAATGAGACTCTTCAACTTGTTAAGCATGCTATTACAGATGAGTTGAGGAGCGTTGCTGGTAAGAGGAAGAGAAAGGTTGCTTTTAATGCTAATTTGCCACCGGTTGTGAAGAAAGTTAGGGGTTCTTATTTTGTTGCTTCTCTGAAGCGGAATCCCACCACTACTGGCAAGACTTCAACTGCTCTAGAAAATCTTATTACTCAGAGCGGCCAGCAGGATGTTGGATCCGAGCTTGCTACCGCTGCTACGGATGATTTTGTCTCTTATTTTGTTACTCTAACTCCAAAACATAAGTATGAGGATGAGTCTGATGAAAATGTTAAGACCCGTCCTGCATTCGACCGTTACATTGTTTTTACATCCAGTTCTGAGCCCTTGAACACTAATCTATCTCCTACTTAGAAAGTTACTTCTCCTGTTTCGTATGTGCAGACTGAGGCTGAGGCCGCAGGGCTGGTCCCGTTTATGAGACTAGGGCTTCTTCTTCTCCTGGTTATGAAGCTAGGACTTCTTCCTCCACTTCGAGTGGTGTTTACCTGGTTTATAAATTTTATAAGTCTCAGATTATCGATTCTAATACAGACCACCAATATGTTCCTAACTAGGACGTGACTAATGATTGTTAGATGGGTAATGTCGTCATGTGTCAAAACTTTATTAATTACATTCCTCCTCCTGGTTATTGGGCTTTCCTTCATAATCAGACTGATTTAGAGTTTCTTGATCGGCTTAATACGAACACTGCTCAGCATACATGTATGGTTTTAGAGTTGCGTCTCCGCTATGAGCATGAGATTGAGGTGAGGGATAAGTTTGAGAAGAAGTTTGTAAAGAATGTTGAGATCATCTAGCAGAGGGATATGAAGATCTCAAGCTTGAAATACAGGTTGGAGAGGGCGGAGGGTGAGGCTGCAGAGGTTATTTGACTCTATGAATGGGTTTTTGAACTGGAAGCTGCGACCGTTACTAAAGTGGAAGAGCTTACAGGCCTTGGTACCCAGAATGCTGAGTTGTTTGGTTAAGTTTCTGGGTTGGAGTCTGCCCGTGATGGGTTGAAAGAATAGGTTTTGCAGTTAGAGTCCGAGTGTGGGGACCTGCTGAGTAAGGTTGATGGTGAAGCTAAGTTAAAGGGGAAGAGTTCATGGCTATGCAATATGTCAGGATTTAGTGTGTTGATTTGGATGCGCGTCTCTCAAAGCTTAACTATCATGTGGACTCAGAGCTTTATCTTCATATGTTGACTGCTATTGCTGGACGTAGGTGGATGATCGGTCATGGTTTGCTTTTGGCCTTTATCAAGCGCATCCAATCATTGGAATATCAATCGGCACTTGGTAAGGTGTCGGTAACCCGAAAATCACTTCACTTCATACATATTACACGAATTAAAGAAGAAAAGAGAAGGAAGATATGAAGAAGTTTAGAGAGAAGTTAGAAAGAGAAACAAGAGAGAGAAATGAAAGAGAATGGTTGATTTACTTGCAAGTGAAAATTACAAATAAGACCAACACCCTCTCCATCCTTGGAGAGGGGTATTTATAGTTAAACCATAAGGCTTACGTTATTTGATAAACAAAATAGACTTGAATGTGTCCTAATGAAATTTATTTTATTGATCTTTTGGCTCTCGACTCGATTAGTGTGTTTTGGTTTTAGTACTCGGAGGCTAGAGCAAACTGCCATCTATTCATTATCAACTAACACGGAGTGAGAAAGTCAATAGAAGTCGTGTGTATCTTCGTGACAAATGAGATAAGTTTCTGTTAAGAGAAACTCGAATGGCTGGGAAGGGTTGTGCATTGCATCATTGGGTCCATGATGTCGTCTTCAATATCAGAATTCATCTTTGTGAAAACTGATAGATTATGAATTAACCCGGTTTTTGCCTAAGGTGTAGGGAGGGCTGCTTTGTTTTCACCTTTTATCCATACATTTCTTTTTAATTCTTCAACCCCTTTAATGATTACCAAGACGTCATTACTAACACCTTGTTGTGATTGTTCCTTTGTTAGCTCAATCTTATTCCGCATTATTCCTTTATACTCATTCATCTCCAATCATATCTAAGGACTACTATTTCTAACTATGGAGTGTCTTTGGGTAGATCCTTCCGGTTCTGGTTGGATCATTGGACTAATACCTAACCTAACCACCTTATGACTTCAGAATTATCATGAATTAAGATGTTGTTGGGTATGAGATCGAACCATAAAACCTTTTTCGAAGAGTATCAAGCACTTTGAGTCAATTAGATCACTTATTATTTTCAAGATCATATTTTAAATACATTTCTCCCCTTATTTAAATACTAATTCATTTAGTTTTTGAAATACTTTATGATTAAAATTTATTATGAAAAATCTATGGGAAAAATATTATTAGCATGAATTATATGGAACATTAATTTGCTCCCCCTCAATTTTACATATATTTAACACTAAAAAAATGATACCAAGTTGTAAAATGAATATAAAATTAAGGGTTAGCATTGTTGAGCACACAATTTTGAAAGATTATGAATTGTTATTGAAAAATTATGCTCAACCACTAAATCATCTTATAACATACAATTTATTGAGTAGTCATCATTATTACTGAGTTGTTATTAAAACTTTTTATATAATGTTTTGAATACATAAATATTGTCATGAGATGATGTATCCAAAATCATTAAAACTTTGTTTTTTTTGAAAATCCCCCCCTCAAACATTGACTCATTTTGAAAATGACACCAATTGTAGAAGAATTGTCTTGTAAAACTTAATGAGGGATGGAGTGTAGAACACACAATTTTGAAAGATTATGAATCGTCAGTGAGAAATTCTTGAAAAATTGTGTTCAACTTCTTTGAAAAACATCATGTTAGAAGACTTCTCTTTTAATGCTAAGGATAAGTGCACTGAAACGTACACTCTCCTTTGTCGTTCGGGTCCGAGTTGCAATCTGAGAGTGATTACAAGTCAGAAAGAAAAATAGAAATGACATGTTTTGAAAGCATTTGAAACTCCTGCTCGAACTTCATTTACACACCCGTGTCAATGTTAATCGACATTTCTAGGTACGTAAATGTTATCAATTCCAAGAGACATGTCGAGAAGATTCTTTTTGTGAAACATTTTCTGATTTTTTGATTTTGTATTTTTCTTTTTGAAATTTTATATTTTTGTATTTGGTTTTATAAAAAATATTTACATGTTGACCTCATCATTGTTATGTGATGGTGGAATAGTAATTCCAACTCCTGTCGTAACGTAGCTGTTTTGTCTGCTGGAGGAACAACTTTAGGATCATTCTTTTTGAGTTCAACAACTTCTTTTTCCAATGTTGTGACTCTGTTGTTTAATTAGAAGACAAATGCGAAATTTGGAGGTGTAGATAAAGGATTTGTTGCTTTAGTTGTTGGTGGTGGAGTTGGTGTTGATTGTTGTGGTGGAGGAGTAAAGGATGGTAATGATTATGGGATGACGGTAGAGAATATAGGTAAAGATTCAGTGATAACCAAAATAGATACTGTGAAAAGTGTAGGTGTTTGATTGCTTGGTACCTCATGATGGACATGAACATCCATTGGAGAAACGATTTTTGCATCCGTGTGGGGAATATCTAAGAAATTTGGGAATTTAGATGCCAAGTCGGATGAGTAAGAAGAGCTAGTAACTGGAACTTCAGTCTTATGTGGAATAGTAGAAAGTGTCACATGAGCATCTTTTATGATTTGAGAGATCTTTGGATTTTTATTCCCTTGTTGGACGTTAGTCATTTCAGCATTGGTACCCTCCTTTTGAATAAACCCTTCATTAGTAGTAACTGGTTCATTCAGCGTAAAATCCACATCATCGTCGAACTGATTTGTAGTATAATCCATTCCTTCATCTTCATCACCTTTAGTTTTATCTTTACTCTTTGTTTCATCTTCATCATCAGTAGAGTTGGATGGGGTTTTAACAAGATTGTCATCCTTTTCCTCTTCATCATCTTCAACATCTTCTTCATTTTCCTCTTGATCAGATTCGGAACCTGATTCATTCTCATCAGTTTCATGCTCGGAATCTGACCCTTTTTCACTGTCAGATTGGGAATTGTCATCACCACTGTCTCTTTCTTAATCACTTCCTTCAATTTTAGAGTCATGTTCATTATCGATGTCATCTTCATCCTTTCCCTAAGATTCAGCTTCACTTTTAGTTGATTCTTCTTCAGTCACATCGAGAACCCCTGGTTTAACACCAGTTCCTTCATTTGTGACAGAAGGTTTCATTTTGGTAGCACTTGGAGCAATTTTTGCAACAGTACCAGAACCACTTGGATGAGTCTTGAGAAAGTCCCTCAAACTCTTCTTTTGAACTTATTCATACTGAGCTTCTTCAATTAATGCCACTTCAAAGAGCAAATCAATTCCTTTGCGTTTCTCAACAATCATCTTTTCCTTCTTCTTAGACAAATACTTCACATGAGTTTCTCTAATGACAACACCTGCTTTTGACGCATTAAAAGACTTCTTGGTAGGTCTCTTAACTCTCTTTGACTTCCTTGTGGGTTCTTCAGGTGAAGCTGGGACAGTAGAGAGTTTAGGAGAAGCATGTTTCTTGAACTTTTGTGCCTTCTTAGGAGGTGTAACTCCTGTAGCATAGCCAAGGTAAGTCTTGTAAGCCTTAGTTTCCCACATCTCAGGACTTGACATAGACTTAGGAAGTTGAGCTCCATAACTTGAGATTCTCCTTGTAGAGCACGAATCTCTCAAAGTGTTTATCAGATAATTATCTCTGGAGGTATGCATGCCAATCTTGTTTCTCTTGGAGATTGTCTTGTCTTTAGTAAGGAAGTGGTGAATGATAACTCTGGTGAATCTAGGATAGTTATCTTGTCTTGCTTTTTGTAAGCTCTGTTGTCAATCTGGTAAGTGAAATCTTCCTAAAGTAGTTCAACGTAGTCCACATTCTTCTTATAGTACATTGCCCAAAGTATATGTGATCTAGAAAGACGAAGCTTGTCTAGAACAGTTGTCTTTCTAAATAAACTTTTGTTGATGATAGTGGCAAAAAGTTATCCAGGTTGTGCATTGGTCAAACAACTCATCGGTGTTGATTTGATTTCAATTGTGATGTCCATGTTCTTTGAAGAAAGATACAATATCTTCATCAGTTGGAAGTGCATCAAAGTTTTGACCATGAACTCTAGGGCAGATCTGAAAGATGTCTCTAAAAATTTCTAAATTGAGGTCGAATTTCTTCTTCTTGTCCATTCTAAACCTGTAGGAATTTTCATACTTATGGATAGTGATATTTGCTAAATTGTATATTAATTTACCCGGGATTTTGCCAAATAAAAGCCAATTTTAATATGCAAAGATAAGTAGAAAATGGTTGCTTTTTTATGTTCCAATTGTGCAGGGGAAGGAAAGGATTTGAAAAAAAAGACAAAAAAGAAGCAAACAATACGATCAAAAAAAACCGACAAGAAACGGGAAAAAGAAGAAAAAGAAAAAAGACAAAGAGTCAAGAGCAAGAGTGAGAATCAGCCAGAGATCACAGCCGGATCAGCCCGACACAGTCAAAGATAGAAATAAAGAAAGTCAAAGAGTCAAGATAAAGTCAAAGGGTCTTTAGTGACAAGTGTGCAAAGTTTCAAGGGTTTATTTGGAAGATTAAAGATCAAGGGGCCAAAGTTGCAAAAGAGGAAAAGATGTTTATTAAAGAAGAAACTAGAGAGAAAGAACACAAGGGGTGAAATTGCAATTTCACAAACCTCCTTTAACACTACTTTTGGGCGGCAAGAAGACAAGGACCACTAGTGTCAATATCCCAAACATTCAAATAATAAGCCCGGCTTATTCGCAACAACCTAACAAACCTTAACAGCATTTCCCGCCAATTTCCCACACAACCCAAATCCCGTTTTTCACAACCCCGCTCCCTTTTCTCTTATAAAACTCGTTCCTACACTCTCCCCAATCAACAACCAACACGTGGCATCCAATGATTGGATCGAACACCTCACTCTTATGATCCAACGACCACAATCGACTTCAAAAAGATCAACGGATGAGATTTGATGGACCATTCTAGAAAACCTTCCCTCTCTTCACTACTCCTCTATAAATAGAAGGATAGGACTTCATTTTTCTGTTGTTAAATTTTTGTTTTAAATTTTTACCTTGTAATTTCCCGTTTTTAAGCAATTCTCTTTTTACTTCAAGCACTTAAGCCTTTAAGCTCTTGTAATCATTTCCTTTTATCTTGTACTTCTTTAATTCAGTAATACAAGTCGATTTACACATTTAATAATCTTTTGTTTTTCAGTTTGAAGTTGAATTCATCAAATAAGCTTTAAATAAGCTCATAAGAGCTTATTACTTTTCATAAGCTCAAATTTAGCTCAATTCCTGTTTTAAGCAATTCATTTACCATTTTTACTCATTTACATTCAAATTATGGATACTTGAGAAGTGTTGAGCTCAATTTGGAAGGACAAATGAAAATAAGCTAAAATCTAGCTTATTTTGGTTTAGAGGCAAGGTGCCATCTAGGAACACTGAGCTTCTACTCTTGGATAGCTCTAGTGTGAAGATTCTTCAAAAATAAGGTTTAATTCTCTCAATTCAAGTAGTAATTAACTGTACTTAATTTAGCTTATTTCAGTTATGTTGCTTATACTATGTGCTTATTCATGTTGATGCATTTAGTTTACGATAGCTTTAGTTGTCATTATTCTAAAGTTTTCTAAACCTTTAAATTAATTTATGATTTCATATTTTCATTTCTTGTCCATAGCTAGGTGTTTTAGCCTTAAAGAGTAA
Source organism: Tanacetum coccineum (assembly GCA_026074375.1). Taxonomy (NCBI): domain Eukaryota; kingdom Viridiplantae; phylum Streptophyta; class Magnoliopsida; order Asterales; family Asteraceae; genus Tanacetum; species Tanacetum coccineum. The sequence goes on from BQNB010052441.1 coordinate 10,366, forward strand.
CTTTGCTTATTTCTCTTAATAAGCTAGTTGTTAGTTTTACTTCTTTAAATAGCTTTTTTGGCTTAATTTTAGCAATAAGTAGTAAAAGCTTTACAAAGTTTTAGAGTTTAAAAGGTTTGAGGTGTAAAGTAGTTTGACAGCTTTATATTAAGGGAGTGTTTGGATTTAGCTGTAGTTGACTCTTAAAGTCAACTACACTCTATCAAATCTTTTCATTAAGTTGAGTTAGACTTTAATATCAAGTTTAAAACAGTTTTTAAAAGCTAGTTATTTGATTTACAAAATTTTGAGCTTAATAAGCTTCATTTTGCACCAGGGCACATTTTCAAATTGTGTAAGTCACTAGAGTTTTAAAGTTTAAAAGCATCTTAGACTTAAAGGTTGTTTAGAGCTCACTTAGGATCATAATAGATCTAATATTTGAGCCTGCATTTCAGTGTTTTACCATTTGCACCAGCAGCAAATCACATCAGCAAAGCACACAGCAAGTGCAATATTTTTACCAATTTTCACTTTGAATTTTTCTAATTTCCTTGTAGAGTTTTATAAAACCTTTTACCTAAGTAGAACTCACTCTACTAGAGTAGCTTATTTTCAAAATCTCAGCACCTAGGGTCCAAAAATAAGTCTTTTAGTTTACTCTCTTTTAACAAAAAGCTAAAAACAGTTTCATTAGAACTTTGCTATTTTTCAGCTTCATTTTCTCTTTAAATTTGTTCAACACAGGCTAAAATTAGTTTAGAATCCTCTAGTATACATCTTAGGCATTAATAAGCAACTTTTAGTTTTAGCTTTCATCAAGTATTAAGCCCTCAATAAGCAAAAATCCAAAAATCTAGTCAAACAAGCACTTTCTGTGACAGCAATCTTCCAGCTTATTTTCTAGCTTATTCTTTGGTCTAAAGTTGAAAGTGTCTTTATTAAAGTTGTTAAGAATAAGCTGTTGAGTAACTTTGTAATTTTAAGTTTTGTCTGAAAATCATTTTTTAAATAAGCTGAATAAGCTGTAATCGTAGGGTCTATTTGGTACTTTTCTTAAAGATTAGGGTTGCCCGTTTTCTCTATAGTGTAAACTTTCCTTATTTCGCCCGCCTACCCTGTACTTTCTTTTATTGCAATACCTACCCTGTCTTTCTTATTAAATAAATTAGTTTTAATATTTTAGTTTTTAGTTTTATAAATTTAGGGTTTAGTTTTTAATTGGTCAAATTAAGTGTCAATTAGATCATAAAAATTAGGGCTTTTCATACTAGTAAATTTCTGCACCTTTAAAGTTTATAAAAACCATTTTTCTATATTTTTCCAATTAAATTTGTATTTTCTAGAAATTTAAATAGTTTTTAGTGATTACTTTTTCTTAGAAAATTCATAAAAAATAGAAAAATAATTGAAAAATTAAAATTCTTTTTGCATTAATTTTCATTTTAAATCTAGTATTTTTGAAAAATAAAACAAAAATTTTAGTGTTAATTTTTAGAAAAAGTTTATTTTTGATAATTCATTAAATTTTAGAAAAATCATAAAAAATTCAAAAATACATAAAAAAATTCTAATTCTTTTTCCTAAAATTTTCATTTTAAATTTGTGATTTTTAGATATAAAATTTGTTAAAATTCGTGTCTTAGTTTTTAAATTTCAGTTTTAGCTCGAGTTTTATTAGTAAATTTGTGCATTTTATTTTCGCGCTATTTATTGTTTTTAATTCTTGCTATTTATATTTTTGTAGTTTAATCAAAAATTCAAAAATCTCTTTACTATTCTAAACTCGAATCCGAATCATTCCTAAATTCTCAATTCACGATTTCGTTGGGACACGACCCGAGGATACATTAACTTCCGGGATTATAAAAATATACAAATTGTGTTTTATTTTGTGAGATTTCTACCTTATATTTCTCTTGGTTGAGAAGTATTTTGGCAAAGAATTTCTTACGGAATTATTACTATATTGGTATATAAATTTGACTACACCAAATTTTGGCGCCGTTGCCGGGGAAGTCGTGAACGATTATTGAAGAGTATTCGTCGAAGTAGAGTTTTGAAGATCCTTCCTTTGGAAGTTATTTTGCTATATTTTTGAAAAATATAAAAAGTTCATTAATTCGATTCCTATCGAATTAGAAAAAAATATATAATAAACATTTGGATACTAGCTATCCATCTTAAACCATTCCAATTAACAACAAAACAAATCGTGAAGTACTTGCGAGGTACGACGGACCTTTAAGTTTACAAACTATAAGGTGAGTTTAAGGAAAAGTGATAGCTACTCTCTAAGTAGTCATTGCGGCTCGCTAAGCTTTTCCGCTCACTTGTGCGTATTCTTAGAGACTTATCGTGAAGCTTGTAATAAACGATTACCAAAAATATTTTTGTTTTCATTCTTATTAAAAACTAAAAAATTGTAATTTCCCCAAAAATAATCTTCTCAATCTCAAATTCTACTTTCTCTTATTTTTCACTAGTGCATGCGCACTCGCTCCTCCTTGGAATATACTATTCCAAGAAGACGTAATTGTCGACGATCTCGACACCGACAAGAGGCAATCCCTCTCAATTTGGATCCGATTCCAATGGTACGACGTCCGCCTATGGCCGAGCTCTCCAAGCTCCCAACCGGGGGGTTTGAAAGTGCTTATAGTGGTACCGTATAATATATGACTCAAACTTTGAACTCAAACCTCCAATTAATTTGGTTCAAAACCGAATTTTTCGAGGAGGTAATGATGAGGAGCCTCATGCTCACATTCGTCATTTCGAGAGCATTACGAACAATCAAAGGTACCCGGATGTACCTAACACCACCATCAAACTTCTTCTCTTTCCATTTTCACTTGATGGGGTAGCCATTAACGTGGCTAGACAAAGAACCCCCAAATTCCATTCTCACATGGGAGGCTTAGTTTCTAATGTTCATCAATACTTTTTTCTTTTTTTCCCACCATCAAAGACCACCAATCTTCGAACGAAATTACGAATTTTTTGTCAAAGTGATCAAGATTCTTTCTCCGAAGCTTGGGAGCGTTTTAAGGAACTTCTTAGGAAGTGTCCTCACCATGGTTTTTCACTCATGCACCAATTAGATACATTCTATAATTCCTTGAGCTATAATGACCAAGATTCTCTTAATTCTGCTGCCGGAGGCAATTTTCTCTACAAAAGTCCAAACGAAGGGCTACTAATCATAGAGAACAAAGCCAAAGTTAGATGCTCACGGACGCGTGATGCGTCAGTGAGTACGAATGATCCTCCTTCTGCTTATTTCATCATCTAAACTATTGAGGTTTTCAACAAAATGGCTGCGCATTAGAGGATATGATGATCTTTGACCTTGTAGGAATGAATGAATGAGACTGAAAAACATATGAATGCTTTTTGTGCTTACTTCCGTTCGATCAAAGCGGTTGAGGAAAGGTGTACCACTTGTGGTAACAACCATAGTTTTAATTATGGTGCCCAATGACTTAGAGGAGGGTTACGAAATCCCCGGTTGATATCTGATAATTTCCAACAATTTCAACAAACCGCTTCGGTTGGTAATTTTGTTCAAAATGGGAAATTCCGTGGTTTACCGTCCTCCCATTTTGACAAACCATACTCACCCAATGGTTTTCCTGCAAACCAAGGTAAACATCCTATCAGAGTGTGGTATAATTACGGTACTTGATCATCATCAATATAAGCTTACTTAACCAACAATGCCCACCACCAAATTCTTAAATTGTGCTTGCTATGTCAATTGGAATAACTTTTCAAGAAAACCAATTCCCGAAGGGGAGTACATATGACAGAGGCTAATGATGATAGTTTATATTACCTCAATTCTGGAAAGCAGAAATTAGGACCGTGTCAAGTATGAGGTTCAAGCTTACCTTACACAAAACCTAATTAAAACCTCTTTGACAGGAGAAAGAATTCATCAGGACCAATGCTGTTGAAACACTCAAACATAATCTCCTTGTCGTGATTCAACCTAAAATGAATTCAAACAATTTTGCAATACATGTTGAGTGGTTTCTTCCAAAAACCAAAGTCGCTTCAACTTCAACTTCTTTGGTACATACCAACTTTCACACAGAAGTAATACTCATCACAAACCAAGGGGTGAAAGTTAGAGCCATTTACGATCGAAGCGGACTTTTTACACACCTGTGCCACCAATTCCACCACCTCTTTATGATGAGAATGACCTTTGACTGTGAAGGAAACCGATGTGTGTCCAATGGATAAGGTGTTCCGAGCACCCAAAAAATCCTAACCTCGGTTATCCAAAAATCTTCATGATCCTGTTAAGCCGGTGGTGTTGAGTGAGCAGTTCAAATTCCTGAGGACCTTTTCTGCTCAAGTTGATAATTCTCCACCTTAAAAGAATCTTCTAAAAGAACCGTCTTCCTTTCCTTCTAGGGTAGAACATGAAAAGAATGTGGAATTGTTATGGTTTTCAAATCCAAAGTTTTGGGAAATGTTCAAAAGATTCACGTGGACAATTACTTGCAGATGCTTTGATACATTAGTAATAAGTATCAAAAGTTTGTTAAAAAAGTTTTGTTGTCATATAAAGAGGAGTTAAATGAGGATGGCGAATACACCGGTGAGATGAAAACTTGCTCGGCATTCATTCTCAACAAAGGCTTCCCGAAAGAAAAAGATTGGGGTTCCACGGCTGTTTCGCATCCCATGTAATTTTAGACATGAGCTTTAATGCAAAGCCTTAGCCGACCTAGGTGCTTGGTATCTACCTTATGCGTTCTCCGTATACACAAGTTAGGGCATTCCTGCTTTTGCCAATCTACCAGGTGACCTTAGAAACTAGCAAATTGCTTCTCTTTGTGTTTCCTAAAAGGATTGTAGAGAAGTCTTGGTCCCGGTCGGAAAATTCTATCCCGGGCCACTTTGTTGTTAGTTAGACTTTGAGTGTAATTACTCATGTTCCTTTGATATTGGTAAGACCTTTTTAGAAACGACGGGTCTTAATTGAGTTCATGGGGAATAGGAGTTAGTGATTAAGGGTATAATATAAGGATGGTTTGGAAGATTGTTTTTAAAAAACCAGATGGTAGTCAAGACTAATGAGTCAATCCAGTATGAGGGTGCTTTGATGACCAAGTGGTAAAGATGTTTGTGAACGAGAGGAGAGTATGATGATTCCACAACATTGCTATTGTTGATGAGTTTGAATTCTTCTGGGGGGTATTTTTAATATTATTATTCATATATTTTATATATTCTAAATTATTATAATTCATATTTATTTTATTATTATTAACAAAATAGGAAGAATTAGGGAATTTCTGACCCAGTTGCAGAAGAAGGGTTGTTTTGCTAATTTAGATTAAGTGTATAATCATTAGCCAAGGAAGAGTTATTACATTCTCCGGAAAAAAAAGCTTCATTAGTGACATTTCACACATACTTTCCAAACAATAATTCTGAGGACTCTTTCATCAATGGGAATGGAGGGATCGTAATTGTTATTCCAAACAAAGAATCCCCCTACAAAGAGATTCCTTCCAATCCTAAGAGATGTCCTAAATTTGAAAAGATTGTGATTTTTCCTTCTTGTGTATGATTTTCAAAGCTTCTTCAAGACTTTTTCAAAACCCTCTCTTTGAGAAACGAGATGACTTTCCCTTAGTAAAATGGAGAGAGTCAATTCATAAGGAGGAAAACTTTAAGAGTTATTTGAACCCTCTTTTTGAAGGAGACGAGGAAATCATTTCTAATGAGGTATCTAGCATAATTTCTCCTAAGATTGATGTTAAAACCATTGTGTCTTTCTTTGCCCCAATTGGGAATTGTGTAAGGAAATGGGCAACAAGTGAGTTTGAAAAAGATAATGATGAGGTTTATTAATTGAGTTTTCAAAAGTATAGTGTGAAAATACGTTTGGGGTATTCATGATGATAAGGAAAGAGGAATTTGCTCTTCCTAGATGGTTTACTGAGATGAAAAATTTCTAGAAATGAATGATTAAAAAGGTTTTTGATTGAATCTTTTGAAAAATAAGACAAAAAGAAGATTTTGAAAACAAAGTTGAACATGATGAAAAAGAACAAGTGTTACAAGTTTTTCATCGACATTGAAATTCTTGCCATTTGGAGGATACCTCTTATGGTTCGGGAATGATTATGTTGTTGTATGAGGTTTTAATCATTGTGGATATGATATTCCCCATGAACATTCAGGGAAAGATTTTTGATTTTTTCCGGGTGATATTTTTTCATGGGGATATCTTTGGAAAAGGATGTTTTGATGATAAGAGTTCAAAAGAGTTAGCTCCATCTAAAGCTCTTTTGACTCTTGATGTTTTTGACCCACCCCACCCACCCTTTATATGAGGACCTTTAATTCGTCTTCTGCCAAAGCATTTTTTGGGTTCTCCATTTTCATCTTGGAAAATCTTTTCTAAAAAAAGTTTTTTGACACGGAATCAAAAATGCTTTGGTTATCTTTCATCTCTAGTTTTGGGGTGGTTGTCACCTCTCTAGATTTTCTTCACCTTTGCTATTATCCACCATAAAAACTTGTTTGGGGATAAAGAAGAAAGTGGTCAAGCGAAGGGGATAACTCTATATAAACTAGCGCTTCGTGGGAGGGCACCCCTATGCTTATCCTTTTATTTTCTTTTTCATTTCTTCTTTCTATTTTTTCTTAGCTTCCCAAGGACAAATTAATTCTGGGGTAGGCGGGCGAGTATAGCTTGTACTCGTTTTAACAAAAACTAAGCCGTTTTAGAGATGCTTTTGAGCTAACAATGAAATGAAGAGAGGAAGCTTGTTCTTTTTCTTTCTTGTTGGTTGTTTGTGATTTTTGTCTAGGTTTTCCGGATTTTGGAAGCTTCCTATGGTTCAAATATTTGTGGAAGGACAAGCAATTCCTACAATTTCCATCGATGGTCTCCAATTTTCTCTTCCTAAATGGGAAAACTCTTATCTCTTATCCTTGTTCTTTATCGACCTAACATCTATTCTTTTGGGCTATGTCCATTTGAATTTCTGTTATTTAAAAGATTCCTTTTTGACCCTTATTTTAAACTTTGAGGTACAAAGGTTTCAATTTTAGTTTGGGGAAGGATATCTTCGATATTGACTTGCACTTCACGCAACCTTGTTTGAATCTTTGAATTATCCTTTTTTAAGAAAAAAAAAGTGAGAAATTTTAAATTTTTGCTTAAAAGAAAAAGCTCAAAAGAAGCTTAAGGTTTGGTAAAATACACCTCTTTTTGGTAGTCCGTTGGTGAGAAATAGGAGTTAATTTTGATTTGACCGGGTGAAAAATGCCCTAGCTAGTTCTTTAACCTACCTTTTGTAGGGCCAAGCTTTCACAAATCCTATTGCTTTGGATTTTAAAATGGAAGAAAGAAAAATATGGATGTTGTTTAATATAAGTGTTACTTTGTTTAAGCACGGTTATATTGCGGAAAAACCTAAAAGTTTTATGAAGGATTTGTGTCTTTTTACTCCCATAAGCTTCTTAACACACTTAATCATACGTAGTTGCTCTTTTTAATTTAGCTAAGTCAAATCAATGTCTTTAGAAAAGTCTTTACATTTTGAAAAAGAATTCTATTTAATATGTAAGTAAGGATTTTTGGTTTCAAATATATATGTTGCTTTTCTTAAATGAAATTTTTTCCATTCATCAAAAAGATAATTATAAAAAAGAATGCCAATGAAGCATTTCTAATGCAAAAGCATTATTTTTCGTGCCAATGAAGCATTCGCAAAAATAGAATAACAAAAGCTATATGTAGTTTTTAATCGTTGGCGTATCCATGTTGAGAGAAAGACTCGGATGGAGGGTCCGCATCTAAGGATTTATAAAACTATGTACGTACGGATCAAGGTTCGTAGGCATTCATCACTAGGGGAGCGAAGGCATATGGTGATGATTGCAAATAAGGATCTTTGGATTCTTGCTTTGTAGGAAAAGGTTGTTGTGCGATAACCTTAAAAACGTTTTGCAGCCGGCGTGGGGTTCGAACTAAGAAACCGGTTGTTGTTGGATATCCTATTTGGGAGATAGGCCTCCGATGTAGGGGTTCTGAACTAAGAAACAAAATTCTATTTGCAAAAAGCAAAATATTTTTAGTCAATGAAAATAAAAAGAAATGGTTAAAAATTTAATTTCTCAAATCAATTTATAAGTTTTGTTTCCGATATCTTTTAGCTTTGGGTCGAGATTTATCTTGGTATTTACATTTGAACTCAATGGCTTATTTGTAAAGCTTAGATGAATTTCAACTACTGAAGTAAATTGATCTCATGGTTGAGTTAAAATAGGTGCACAACATCTTAATATTAATTTATTCCCCGGAGATGTGAAAAGGTTCACTAGTGTAAGTTATATGAGCTTAATCATTGGATTTATTTTGACAATGTCTTGGTTTATTTGCTTTGTTTAGTTAGTAAAAGTTAAGAATGGACTTTTCCTCTTTTGTGCTCTATTAATGGGCGTAGGCCCTATTTCGATGTGCCTAAATGTTGGCAAACTTGCAATGATTGCCTCTATTATCTACGTTGGTTCCAGGGATTAAATGATGAGAAATGTGAAAGGTTGTTTTAAAAAGGTGATTCATATAAAGGTGAAAAACATGGGCATTTTGGAAACTTGCTAGTTACAATTGTGTACACTTCAATAAAAATTGCTGTGAGGACACGCAATCCTTTAGTTTGGGGAATTTTGATATTTGCTAATATTGTATATTAATTTAAACGGGATTTTGCCAAATAAAAAGCCAATTAATGCCAAAAGAATAGGAAATGTGCTCGCTTTTATGTTCAATTTGTGCAGGAAAGATTGGATAGAAAGAAACATAATGAATAAAAAGGAAAGGAATTGAGGAGAAAGGCATTGAAAAAAATACAACAAGAAGCCAAATAAAAAACGATCAAAAACCGACAAGAAACGGGGAAAAAGACAAAGACGTCAAGAGCAAAAGAGTGAGAATCGCAGAGATCACAGCGGATCTGCCCGGACACAGTCAAAGATAGATATTAAGATACGTCAAAGAGTCAAGATAAAGTCAAAGGGTTCTTCTAGTGAAATGTGTTGCAATGTTTCAAGGGTTTATTTGGAAGATTAATGGATCAAGGGCAAAGTTTTGCAAAAGAGGAAAAGATTGTTTAATAAGAAGAAACCTTAGAGAGGAAAGAACACAAGGGGTGCAATTGCAATTTTCTCTAACCTCCTTTAACACATTACTTTTGGGGGCGGCAAGATGACAAGGACCACTGAGTGTCAATATCCCAAAATTCAAAGAATAGCCCGGCATTTTCGCATAAACCTAACCTAAACTTAACAGCATTTCCCGCCAATTTCCCACACAACCCAAATCCCGTTTTTCACAACCCCGCTCTCTTTTCTCTTATAAAACTCGTTTCCTAATCTCTCCAATAAACAACCAACAAGTGACGCATCTCAAATGATTGGATTCGAAAACACTCCCTCTTATGATCAACCGACCCACAATCGACTTCAAAAGCATTCAACGGCTGTGATTTGATGGACCATTCTAGAAAACCTTCCCTCTCTTCACTACTCCTCTATAAATAGAAGGCTAGGACTTCATTTTTCTGTTGTTAATTTTTTGTTTTAAATTTTTACCTTGTAATTTCCCGTTTTTAAGCAATTCTCTTTTTACTTCAAGCACTTAAGCCTTTAAGCTCTTGTAATCATTTCCTTTTAACTTGTACTTCTTTAATTCAGTAATACAAGTCGATTTACACATTTAATAATCTTTTGTTTTTCAGTTTGAAGTTGAATTCATCAAATAAGCTTTAAATAAGCTCATAAGAGCTTATTACTTTTCATAAGCTCAAATTTAGCTCAATTCCTGTTTTAAGCAATTCATTTACCATTTTTACTCATTTACATTCAAATTATGGATACTTGAGAAGTGTGAGCTCAATTTGGAAGGACAAATGAAAATAAGCTAAAATCTAGCTTATTTTGGTTTAGAGGCAAGGTGCCATCTAGGAACACTGAGCTTCTACTCTTGGATAGCTCTAGTGTGAAGATTCTTCAAAAATAAGGTTTAATTCTCTCAATTCCAAGTTAGAATTAACCTAGTACTTCATTTAGCTTATTTCAGTTATGTTTGCTTATACTTGTGCTTATTCCTGTTGCATTTAGTTTAGATAGCTTTTAGTTGTCATTATTCTAAGTTTTCTAAACCTTAAAATTCATTTAGATTTCATATTTTCATTTCTGTCATAGCTAGTAGTTTAAGCCTTATAGAGTAACTTGCTTATTTCTCTTAATAAGCTAGTAGTTTTACTTCTTAAATAGCTTTATTAGGTTAATTTTAGCATAAGTAGATAAAAAGCTTTACAAAGTTTTAGAGTTTAAAAGGTTTTAGGTGTAAAGTAGTTTGACAGCTTTATATTAAGGGAGTGTTTGGATTTAGCTGTAGTTGACTCTTAAAGTCAACTACACTCTATCAAATCTTTTCATTAAGTTGAGTTAGACTTTAATATCAAGTTTAAAACAGTTTTTAAAAGCTAGTTATTTGATTTACAAAATTTTGAGCTTAATAAGCTTCATTTTGCACCAGGGCACATTTTCAAATTGTGTAAGTCACTAGAGTTTTAAAGTTTAAAAGCATCTTAGACTTAAAGGTTGTTTAGAGCTCACTAGGATCATAATAGATCTAATATTTGAGCCTGCATTTCAGTGTTTTACCATTTGCACCAGCAGCAAATCACATCAGCAAAGCACACAGCAAGTGCAATATTTTTACCAATTTTCACTTTGAATTTTTCTAATTTCCTTGTAGAGTTTTATAAAACCTTTTACCTAAGTAGAACTCACTCTACTAGAGTAGCTTATTTTCAAAATCTCTGCACGTGGGTCATAAATCGTCATCACTTTCAGCTTTATCTTCAACATTGGTTTCATCTTCATCATCAGTAGAGTTGGATGGGGTTTTAACAAGATTGTCATCCTTTTCCTCTTCATCATCTTCAACATCTTCTTCATTTTCCTCTTGATCACATCAGTTTCATGCTCGGAATCTGACCCTTTTCACTATCAGATTGGGAATTGTCATCACCACTGTCTCTTTCTTAATCACTTCCTTCAGTTTTAGATTCATGTTCATTATTGTTGTAATCTTTATCCTTTCCCTAAGATTTAGCTTCACTTTCAGTTGATTCTTCTTCAGTCACATCGAGAACCCCTAGTTTAACACCAGTTCCTTCATTTGTGACAGAAGGTTTCATTTTTGTAGCACTTGGAGCAATTTTGGTAACAGTACCAGAACCACTTGGATGAGTCTTGTGAAAGTCCCTCAAACTCTTCTTGTGAACTTCTTCATACTGAGCTTCTTTAGTTAATGCCACTTCAGAGAGCAAATCAATTCCTTTGCGTTTCTCAACAGTCATCTTTTCCTTCTTCTTAGACAAAGACTTCACAGGAGTTTCTCTAATGACAACACCTGCTGTTGGCGCATCAGAAGACTTCTTGGCAGGTCTCTTAACTCTCTTTGACTTCCTTGTGGGTTCTTCAGGTGAAGCTAGGACAATAGAGAGTTTAGGAGAAGCAGGTTTCTTGAACTTTTGTGCCTTCTTAGGAGGTGTAACTCATGTAGCACAACCAAGGTAAGTCTTGTAAGCCTTAGTTTCCCGCATCTCAGGATTTGTCATAGACTTAGGAAGTCGAGCTCCATAAATTTGAGATTCTTCCTTTGCAGAGACAAATCTTAACGTGTTTATCAGATAGTCATCTCTGGAGGTATGCATGTCAATCTTGTTTCTCTAGGAGATTGTCTTGTCTTTAATAAAGAAGTGGTGAATGATCATTTGGGTGAATCGAGGATTGTACATCTTGTCTTGCTTTTTGTGAGCTATGTTGTCAATCTGGTAAGTAAAATCTTCCCAAAGTAGTTAAACGTAGTCCACATTCTTCTTATACTACATTGCCCAAAGTATCTGTGCTCTAGAAAGAAGAAGCTTGTCTAGACCAGTTGTCTTTCTAGATAAACTTCTGTTGATGATAGTGGCAAAAGTTCTCCAAGGTTGATGCATCTGGTCAACAACAACATCGGTGATTGATTTGATTTCCCCAGTATGACCAAGTTCTTTGAAGAAAGACACAATATCTTCATCAGTTGGAAGTGCCTCAAAGTTTTGACCATGAACTCTAGGGCAGATCTGAAAGATGTCTCTGAAGATTTCCAAATTGAGGTCGAATTTCTTTTTCTTGTCCATTCTAAACCTGTAGGAATTTTCATACTTGTGGATAGTATCCCAGAATTGGTGCATGTACACTTCAGGAACATCTACAGTGATGAGAAATGCAGAATAGCACAGAGTGAGAGCAAGAGCATCCAGGACAACTTGAAATGTAGGCTCTCTTTGTTTCTTTCCAGGATTAAGTCTTCCGTTGCATTTTCCAATCTCAAGCCTTTTCTCTTTAGGGACAAGTTCCAGATCAAGTTTGGTTTGTTGAGCAGTGATAGAAGACATGATTCTGCTAAGATTAGTCACATACAGTTCATATACAAACAAATATATTTTCACTAAAGGACAATCTAGATCATGAAGAGTGATTATAGATGCAAGACTGATTCTCACTAGATTAGGCATACAAATCCTAGGCATAAAATTAATACACATGACAATTAACATAAAACTGGGAGACACACATAATCATATAACACACTAACTATAGACAATCTAAAGAAAGCAAGGCAATCATAAAAGATTTCTAAGGAAAACTAGACCTAAATCAATCACTAAGTGACATGTTAAGGAATAATTATACTTAGATTAGATTATAAGATTAGACTACCAAGATTACATGATTAGACGATGGTAGTTTTATATACCTAAAATATATATAAAATATAATACTTCAAAGAGTAATTAAGAAAATTCCCTAAGGAAAATTCACTCTCAAAAATATATATAATATAATATAAAATACATATATTAAACCGGACAAATATGATCACCCGGGTCGTTTCCCCAACGACTAGTGAAATTGAATCCTCGTTTAAGTCTGGATTATGATTTGAATAAGCAAATGGATGATTTGATAATCTAAAGCAACAACTAATTTAGACAATTAAAAACAATTAAACAATTAAATAATACGGGAAACAATTAAAACACGACAAATAAGCAAGTAAACTAATTTTAACCCCTAAAATGTAAACTAAAATTCTAAACCTAAGATAAGACAAAAGAAAATTTTAGGAAAAAGAAAAACATTTTTTTAATTATTTTTGAATTTAATATGAATTAAAAACTATTTTAATCTAATTAAATCCTAGAAAATAGCAAATTAAGTACTAAAAATTTGGAAAAATGATTTTTAAGCTTAGAAAAGTTTAAAATATTATAAAAGCAAAGAAAACTATTTTTAACTATTTTTATTATTAAAATCCTATTTTTAAAGTTTAAAATAAAAGCTCAAAAATGAAATTTAAGATCTAAAAATTGTAAAAATGATTTTACTGGATGTAAACCTTAAACTATTTTTTATAAAACTAAAAACTATTTTTTTGTATTTTTCTGAAACTTTTTTCTATTTTTTATTGATTTTTTAAGATTTTTTACTTTCGAAAAATGATAATAATTAATCTGCTTAATGGAAAATTACCAAAAATTCAAGGAAAATTAAGAAGGATACAAAGAAGCTAGGAAAATTTAAACCAATGACTCAGCTTAATTAATAAGCACGAAATAAGCCAAACTATGTTACGGCTTATTACTAAAAAGGGTAATGAAAACGTGTATAAGTATTTAAAAGGAAGAAACAATGACGGATGAGCTATTGAAGCAAGTTGGTTAACACGTTGGTACTATAACTGAGAGGTCGTGGGTTCGAGTGTGGTGGCAACCCCTTTTTGTTATTTTTTTTTATTTTTAAGAAAAATTAAATACTAGGAATCAAAAAGGAGACTAAAATAGCCTATTTAACAAATGAACATAAGCTAAACTAAGTAAAAAGCCTAAAACATGCTAATTTATAAGCTTTTACAAGAAAGTGTGTTTGGGATTGTTTTTCACTAATGAAAAATTCAGGTTAAAACTTAAACACTAATAGGAATGCAAGAAAAATAAGAAAGACCAAAATGCTAAACAAATAAGCTCTCAAATGAGCTTATTAAGCTACGGCTTTTTTTATAAAAAGGAAAATAAAACGTGTACTAGTATTAAGTTTTGCAAGATATGAATGGATGAGCTAATGTAGCAAACTGGTTAAGGCATGTGTGTTGTGTGTGGGAGGTCGTGGGTTCGAGTGTGGCTAACCCCTTTTTGCACTTTTTTATTTTTTCGACTTTTATGAAAATCTAAATATTAGGACTTAAAAAGGACACTAAAATAAGCTACTTTAATAAACGGGACTTAAGCTGAAACTAAGTAATAAGCTCTAAAACAGCTTATAAATAAGTTGTTACAGTGAGTGGGCTTTTGGGCTTATTTTCACTTAAAAGCTTATAACAAGCTCATTTTAAGCTCAAATCTAAAAAGGAAAAGTGTTTTAGAAAGCTTATGATGTGCTTAACCTAGAAATGAAAAGAAAATAGAGCTTAAAGTGCTTTTAAGCTACTGAAATTGAGGAGGAAACAAGCAAACTCAGAAATCTAGTAAATAAGCCTAAAACCAAAAATAAGCTTAAATGCTCAAAAAGCAAAGACAGCAAATGAGACTTTGAAAACTTGACAATCAACTTAAGAGCAACTAATTTAAGCAATAAAACCTACTACCTTAAGCTAGAATCTCAAATTTAAAATCTAAATTCTATTGCTAACTGTTTTTGGCTTTTATGAACTTTTGTGACTTTGACAGCTAAATTAAACTAGGTAAATAAGCTTGAAAATGCAATTTAGGACTTAATCTATATTAAGCTATACCTAGACTTAAGCCTACTTGGATTAAAGAATCTAAGACCTACTTATACTTAACTAAAAACTAGGCTAAAAGTGACAGTACTAACTTGAAGTTAGTACTGTTGCACTTTGCACAAGTGCAATTCAATTAGTGCAGGTTTCCTAAGGGAAAACCTGCACTTAAACACACTCAAATAGAGTGTATAAACAAGATGCAAGCAAGATCTAAACCTTTGAGGGCTTAGATCAAAATTTGCACAAGTGAAATTCTAAGAAAAATCCCCTGGTGCTGTCAAACTTAATATAAGCTCAAATTCTTTAAATTCTTAAATCTAATTTATGAAAACTCATTTCCTAATGTTTATAACTAAATTCAAAGCTATCTAAAAAGATTTGCACAAAAACTTTTGACTTTAGGAGGTCAAACAAGCTTATGCCAAACACCCCTTTACCACTTGACAGAATTTTAGAAAAGCTTTAAATTGCAAATCTAATTAATAAGCACTAAATACCAGATTATATTTAGCTTATAATAACCTAAACTAACATGAATTAACAACTAATTGAGCATTAATCTAAGATTCAAACTAATTTCTACTATTTTTTTGGTTTTTAAGGTTTTTTAGACACTTATATTAAAGACTAAGATCTAAACTATTTTAATCAAAAACAGATAAGCAACTATGATTATTAAGCTAGTTAAGGCATAAATAAACACTAATAAGCAACTTTAATAAGCAAATAAGCAATAAGCAAGTATGTAAGTGAAAATTTAAGCTAGAATTGAAAATGAACAAGAAATTTAAAGGTAAGACTTACTTTATCCTCTAGCTAAACAAGAGGTCCAATAATGGCAGCTACAAGCTCCCTAGCTTATTAATAAGCTAGGGTATAAGTCCTTGGGGATCCTTCCCTTTTAGATCCCCCTTCCATAAGCTCAATTCCAATGCATTCCATAGTAAATGTAAATTAGACTGGTTTAAGGTTTAGGTAAGAGTAATACTGAATTAAAATAAGCTCTATTTCAGCTTATAGACTGAAAGAGCTTTAAATGAGCTTATTAGCTTATTAAGACAATTTAGCTTATTAAGAGAGCTTATGAAAAAGAAATTTGAAGAGACTAAGTAAAACTGAATTTCATTAAAAACTTGCTTACAATACTTTTAAAAAGAGAATTACAATATTAAAACAACATTAAGCTAGGAAAACCCCCTTGATTTACCTTG
Source organism: Tanacetum coccineum (assembly GCA_026074375.1). Lineage (NCBI taxonomy): Eukaryota > Viridiplantae > Streptophyta > Magnoliopsida > Asterales > Asteraceae > Tanacetum > Tanacetum coccineum. Next base: position 26,431 of record BQNB010052441.1, read on the forward strand.
GGTTAATGTTAGAGACGAAGGGTGAACAGTAAATAGATTTGGCGCCCAATTTTCGATAGTTAAATCGGTTATAACTTTGATATAGAAGCACAATTGGCCCCTCTCTTTCCTTTCTCCCTTTTTAGTTATAAAGGGACTTTCGAAAATTGCAAGTTTGGCCCTTGTGGTTTATATTAAAGGGAAGTGGGCTTTGTTTTGGGCTTTAGGATCCGGGTATGGGGTTATTGGGTCTAAGGACTATTTTTGGACTTTTCTGAAAGTTGGAGGACCAAAGTGGAATATTTTTAGGTTTTGTCTTTTATGAGTTGACTTTGGTTGACCATGTTGACCACTTTTTGACTGAGGGCTTGATTTTTCCTTGGCTTTGCTTTCGGCTTTTGTGCACTCTTCCGTTCTCGTGTCCGTGCTTGCCCGTTTTTAACTGTTTTCTTGTGATTTTTGATATATCCGTACCTGCACACACAAAACACAAATACAAGCATATTTTTGCTATTTTTGGTTTGTTTTGGGTTTAATTTGGTTATTTTAGGTATAAACGGATATGTGTATTCTACACTTATCACCAACTCACTTAGGATCAAGTCAAACTTTTGGTCAACATTGGATTATTGGCCATTGCTTGAACCTTGACTGTGATTTTAGTATTGCTGTAGCCTTTGTTGGTAGGAGCTTTGTTGTTGGTAATTTTGTTGGAGGTTAGATGAATCGCCACCCGCATACCTTAGTTTGTAACCATGGTTTTGTTGCTGGGTATTGTTAGGGTGATTGTCGTCATCCTTCCAACGGAAGTTGGGATTACTGCGCCATCCCGAATTGTAACTTTCAGAGAATGGATCATTTCGTGGACGGTTTTCATAGACTCCATTTACCTCCTCATTCGATGGCGTCCCCTAATTTTGACAATTATTGACCGAATGACTCGGATCACCACACATTGAGCACACGTCATGCGACACCTGCGACACATTCGGGACACCTTTTCCTAGATTTCTCAACAAAAGATCAACTTTCTTACTTAACTCACTAATTTTAGAATTTGTGCCATGTTGGTTAGACACAAAATTGGCGGAAGATGTGTGGTTGTTATTTCGATCCACCGAAGCTTGGGTCTTGGAACCCTTGCTCAGCTTTTCAAAAAACTCCCATTCTTCCTCCATGGGTCGTGAGAAAAACGTACCCCCACTAGTTGCCATCACGAATTGTTGGTTGTGATAATCTAACCCATCATAGAAGACTTTGACAAGCTCCCATTTTAGAACATCATGGTGAGGGCAAGTTCTTAACAACTCTTTTAGTCTACTAAAAGCTTCGTGAAACTGCTCGCCTGGGATTTGACGAAAGGATTTAATCTTATTCCTAATGGCAGCAGTTTTACTTATAGAATAAAATTCATCAAGAAACGGGAATTGCATTTCAGACCATGAGTTAATACTACCTGGTTCGAGAGATGTGAACCAGACCTTAGCTTGATCTTTAAGAGAAAAAGGAAAAAGGCGAAGTCTTACCCCATCCTTAGTGGTGTTACTAACCCGATATATATTTGCAATGGAGAAGAACTCCCGTAGATGTGTGTATGGCTCCTCACGACCTCTAAACATGGGCAAGATCGCTATGAGGTTTGGCTGGATCTTGAAGTCGCTCACAGCCTCATTAGCCGCAGTCGGATAGACAATCGGTGAGGGATCCTCGAAGTTACCCGATATGTAGTAGGAATCCACACCCTGTGGTGGGGATTCTGCTCTGGTGGCATCGTCGTCACCTGGCATTTTCGTGAAAAGCTCTTCTAAACCTGCAAAATCAAGGTTAGTAGAAAACCGTCTAACTGCTTTCCTCCTCAACCTTGCACTTCTCTCTACCTCGGGATCGTAAGCTAACGGTGATGTACGTCCCGATCTACGCGTGCTTATACACTAACCTGCACACTCACAACCAACAAAACAAACAAGCAAACAAAATAAGAGAAAAGTAAAATATTTTTGTATTTTTGATTTTAAAACTTAAACCAAAAGCGCACTCACTCCTCGACAGCGGCGCCAAAATTTGATAGCGTCGTTATACTATCAAAAATAAACCTTAACTAAACCTGTATAGATAGGGTAAGAAAGGGTCGAATCCTCAGGGAGTAGGTGGGTTTAATTTAAGTTTTGGGGTGATCACTGATCAATAAAAGTTTTTGTTTTGAAATCTTAATAACTAAAATACCGATTAAGCTAATGATTAAACTAGAGAAATTAGAAATGAAGTTGTAAACAATTAAGAGAAAAATGCAATCCCTTCCAGCTTCCAATAACTAGGGTTGATCACGTTATGGATTATCAAGACTTTCATATCAATTACAAAGATTATTTTGACTTATTATGGATGAATCAATCTAGGTACTTGTTATGTTTATCAATGACTAGCAATAATAAGTCTTATACCAATTCAACCAACAATTGTGTTTTAATGATCTATTTAGGTACAACTTATGTCGATTATGCAACCATCTTTCTCCTTAACTAGATGGAACTAGTATGAATTGCTAACTAACAATAAGTTGTCTTGCACAAACCATTAAACACAATCTCAAATCAAACAATGTATTTCATAAATATGCATGAATGCATTCAAATCATAAATCAATGTAAATATAAATGTGATAATCCAAAAACGATGATCAAACCCTAAATATGGTTACCGGACGGAATTACAACGAGATTAGCCTAACATGGCTATGGGAAGAGCAACACCAGTACAATGTGAAAACATCTCTATGCCTTTCGTCTCTTGTTCTGTCTGCTCAAATGGAGTAAAGATAATATGGTTGCCTCCCTTTTTATTTTGTGTCGTCTGATATCTCCTCAACATGGGACGAATTCTTTATATATAACACAAGGGTATTAACCATTGTGTGTTCTCCACGTCAAAACCAACCCAAGCCCAATCTCTTCCTTTTCTTTCTGCTTTTCTTTTCTTCATTCGTGGATCAACCCACAATGGGTCTTGTTGTATTATTTCACAAGCGAAATCCAAGTAAATTACTTACCATCATAAGCTAAAAGCCCAATAGCCACGAATTTTATTTTTCAACAGGTATAAGCACGAGCTAATTTCAGACTTTCATGTGTTTTATCACGTAGAAATAAAGACAACCTTTTTCTCTTTCCGTGACCTTTTGAAACACTTAAAACGGAGCTCGGATGAAGAAGTTATGACCAAAACATTGCACGTGTCCAGATCTTTAACTCTTCGATATTTTACTTCAATTCTTGTCACTTTGCGTGTCTTTTCATCATTAGCTCACAAAGTCACCATTTTAGCTTCAATTTATGCATAACCTACATACATACTAAACACACTCAAAGTACATGTATAACAACAAAAAACAATGCAACTATGCGTAATTAACATGCTATAAGGTGTATGTAAAATACACCGATCAAGTTTGTTGATTCAGTTTTCCATGATGACGATGATTTCGGTAATAGGATCAATCCTGGGAATAATAAGGAGAATCCGAAAACTGTTGATGATGATGATGATGAGAATGAGAAAGAGAAGCAAGATGATGATAATGATGATGATGTCAATGATGATCACACTGATCATACATTGGATGAAACTCAAGAGACGGGTAGTTTGGAGACTAGGAACGAGAAGATGCAGACACCAATTCACTCACCTCATAGATCCCCTAGGATTGACTTATCTTCGGATAAGAATTTATCTCATGATTTGGTTTATGTATCACCTACACATGCTGCTACATCTCAAGATCCAAGCAAGTCCAAACGATTTCCAGCAAGTATACACACATTCCAGGAGCTCTTCGTCGGATATGATAGCGTCAAGATATTATGATCAAGCAAATGGAAAAGAAATTTGTTACTAACCGTGATTTTCAGTAGGGGTGTGCACGGTTCGGTTTGGGCCGGTTTTTGGCTAAAACCAAAACCGAACCGAAATATTCGGTTTTTATAAAACCAAAAACCGAAACCGCTCGGTTTTTGGCGGTTCGGTTTTTTGGTTTTTTGGTTTTTTTGGTTCAGTTTTTTGGTTTTTTTGGTTTCAAACCGTTTATATTTGGTTGTAGCTAATTTATATTAATAAACTTGTGTTACGTAGAAAATTAGTTTTTTTATTTTTTATTTTTGTCAATATGAGCATAATAACGTCAAATTCAACAATTAAACACATATAAATGAGACACACACACATGCAAGTGAAAATACACATAGTATGATCATTTGTCATATATATAACGATATATTGTCAAGTAAACACACGTACATGACAAACACATATATAAATATTAAGATATATATATATATATATATATATATATATATATATATATAATAATATAAATAATATATATATATAAATATAGGGATGCGTCTAGAGAAAACTTACATTGATGGAAAACCTAGAAAACAAAACCATAAAGGTAGCTTTTGCAACATAACAAACGGAGGGTTAGAAAATGAAAATTAACAAAAAAAACGGCGGGGTTTTAATTTTGCCAACACCCATCTCAACTCCTTACAACAACCAAACACCTCATCGATCAAAACTATCACTAAACTAAACCTAAAAACACAACACACAACCTCCGATCACCACCACACTCCACCACCACCGCACCTTCGACCACGCTCTACAACCGTGCCACTTCATACTTGCAAATGATCACCCTAACTGTTATATCATTCACATATTATTTTTCAATCAATCCCTCGTATCAAAAAATCAGTAATTACGTTCACTCTTTAATATCGTTATTCCTTACTTTTGATGCGTGATTAGTTGATGCTAGTTTTCAAAATAACGAATTAAAGCTGAGTTTTTGGTACATAAGGTGATTATTATAATGATTATTGGTTCAATGATTTGTTGTATGTATGTGTAAATTAGCTTGATTATGATGTTAATTTGTAATTTAAGGAAACAAAGCGCATTCAGTTGCGTAAATTAGTTCGGATTAGTTAAAAACGTCTTTACTGAAATTGCACGCCATGTGTTTGATGAAATGTCTGATTAAAATTTCTCATTGTTAATTTTTAATTTAGTGCATTTGTTTGTTTGTGTGGTTAATGCGACAACTGAAAAGGTTAGGGCATCTATTTGTTTGTTTGTTTAAAGCATATGTTTTAATAATGTATTAAGTAACCAGTTTGTTTCTTTAAGGAATATGTTCCAAGAGTTTATTAGGGCATCAGTTTAAGGAAATCAGTATTTATGTTCAGTGTATCCGTTTGTATGCTTAGTGCGTCGTTGGAAATACTTGGGCATCTTTTTCTTTGATTAGGGCATCAATTTGTTTTTTAAAGGCATCTGTTAGTAATTTATTAGGGCGTCTGTTTAGTATTGTTTTAGGGGCATCATGAAGCTATCATAGGCCTTGCCATGTGCATTAGGGCATCTGTTAGTAATGTATTAGGGCATTTGTTTTCCTCCAAAATGTGACATAACAAGACTATCATGGCTTGGGTTGCATCTAAACAAACTTGTTGTTACCATTCAGTTGTTTGATTACACTCCTATCATAGAACCAGTGAGAGATTAACCTTAGCTGATATATAAGATAAGGCATCTATTTGTTTCATAAAATAACATCTGATTGTTTTAAGGGCATCTATTTGTATGATTTAAGGACATCTGTTTGTATAGTTAAGGGCATATGTTTGTATGTTTAAGGGCATCTGTTTGATTAAGGGCATCTATTTGTATGGTTTAAGGGCACCTCTTTGTATGATTTAAGGGCATCTGTTTGTTTAAGTGCATGATTCATGTCCCTTTTTATAGTTGCAGTTTCAACCGATACATTAATGGGTCTGTTATAATTTGGATCTCTCAAACGGGTTAAATAATTTTTAGCCAAAAAGGGAATGATTCAAAACAACTTGAAAGTCACCTATGGTATATTTTTAGTGCATATAGCTTCCTTTTTAAGTGAAAGTCACCTGAGCCCAACCCACCCATCTTGAAAGTCACCTAATCTCAATTCTCAACTATGAAGACCGTTCATAGTGAACGGGTTCAGTTTCATATGGCTTGAGCACCTTCATCGCTCTAAGTGTGAAACAACTTTGGTGTCACGTTGTTGTTTATTTGTATTAAGTATGCGTATATTGTTTTAATGTGATTTAGATGTAGTAGTGTTTAACATAGTCATGTGGTTTGTTATATGTTAATTGTTGATTGATTTGACAATGAGTTATGGATTATTTAGTGTATGTGCTTTGATTTAAATATGTAGAAGAATGATTGTATAGTTTGGTTGAAGATTGAGTTGGTATTTTGGTTATGGTTTTAGGTGTGTACGTCTGGTGAACTGGTTACTTTATCAAACTGTGTGATTTGAACTGCGTTTTGGAGAGCTTAATGGTCAATTAATAAAGATATGTTTGTATTTGTTTCTAGGTTCTTGCTTATTTAATCTGTAAGATCGGTTTTTTGCATAATTTTATACTAAAAATAAGTGTGCCTTAATCATAATTTTGACTTTGTTGATATGTTTCCGGTTTTGCTTTTTATTGTACTCAAATGTTTATATTTGTTTTTGATCACACAACCTGTTACAATCACACAGTTAGCTTTTGATAGTTTAGACTTTAGATCGTAAGTTCTCTAATAACCAATATAAAGTTGATCATAAGATATTTCATAGTGTTCTTGTTTTTCCTATGTTAATTTGTTTAACAAAAGGAATGTGCATCTAATATGATTCATTATAACACTTGCTTTACAGCGGAAGGGGCGTTTGGGTATTACATAAGTCGACACCTCGGTGGTATATATTTGTGTGAAACCAGTCAAATCCAGTAGATACATTCATCAAGTAGTAAACCAACTCTTTTAGAGACATTTGCTTGTAGAATTATATTTGTGTGATTTATGTTTTTATACTAAAATGTGGTACTTTAGTGCATCCGTTTGACGTACTTTAGTGCATCTGTTTGTATCATAGTAGAGCATCTAAATATCTATAGGTACTTTAGTGCATCCGTTTGACGTACACAGCTACATAACATTTCAGTTCAAATAGGAGCATTTTAGTGTATCATTTTATATGTCTAGTGCATCGTTGGTCATAGTAGCGCATTCATTTGTATGTTTAGTGCATCGTTAAAATTACTTAGGGCATCTATTTGTATGTTTAGTGAATCGATTAACATATTAAGGCATCAAATGAGTATGCTTAGTGAATCGTTGAACATAATAAGGCATCTGTATGTATGTTCTACTATCACAAGGTGGAGTTACTTTATGATGTGTTTTCTTCCACAACATAGTCTGACCGTGATAATGCACCATAAACTAAATTGAATTTAGGTTTCCAATAGTCGATTCTATCGTTTGCTGTAGTATAGCTTCTGTTTTATGTAGCATGACATCTATCGTGTATACCACTATACAAAACATTTAATCGGCATGCCATTATTTGTTTTTGACAGGTTTGGTTGAGACTGATCCGGAGGGTGCACTTACTGGTTTTGCCGAAGTAGTTCAGATGGAACCTGAGAAAGCAGAATGGTGAGTATATTTTCTTGCTTTACCCGGATATAAAGGTACAATGCGATTGATTGTCTGACAAGCATCATAGATCAGCTTCTGAAGGCTAAAACGTATCAGCTTCTTTATGACATAATCAAATCTCAGATAATTGTAGATTCCAGGTGATTACAAACCCGCTTGATTGGAACTAAGGTAAACCCGCTTGACAGGGAAGCTAAATTCTTGTGTACTGAAAGAGACTTCTTTCGTGTCGAAAGATGCTTTTAGTCATCTCTTTATTGGAACTAAGGTAAATAATGCGTTTGTGTTTTATTTTAAGCTTGAATTTGTTAAGATTTATTTGAATTATACGAAATTGGAGTGAGTGGTAGGCATTAGTATCCCATATGTTGAATTAACAGCTTATCTGCTATTTTGCTTATTTTGAGGTGTTTGGATAAAACTGCCTATACTGTTAATTTACTCTAAGATAAGCACTTATAAGGTAGGGAGAAGGGCAATCTAAAATAAGCATTTCTAGTCCAAGAATAAGCGGGTAGGCTAGGGGGTATGAACACGAGTAGGCCTACTCCTGATTTATGGGTATGGTAATTGGTAAATCCATTATCTATATGTGTGATGTATGATTGGAATTGCGCTTTGGAAGTGATTACATGTTATTGTTGCATTTTTTAGCAGTTTGTAGTGTTTCACAGCTAGAAACGAATACTGATTAATTTAGAAATAATCAGTTATAAAGCATGTGCAACAAAACTTAGTCTATTGGGATAATTATATGTCTACATCCTCAAATAACCAGAATTGTCTAAACAGAATGTTAATGTGCCATTTTGAGGCTAAAAATGCTTGTCCAGTTTTTTACGGTCTGTAAGACTACTATATATGTTTCGGTTGTGCAACATATACTTTAACTTTTGTAATCAGTATTTGAGTTTTATAGTTTGATAATATAGATGCTCTTTTACCTAACCTTAGTTAAGGTTTGAGGCCAAATACGAACTGTTACATAGAGGATTTGAGTATTAGGGCATCAATGAGTATCATTAGGGCATCAATGTGTATTATTAGTGCATCATTAGAATTATTAGGGCATCTGTTTGTTATCATACATGCCAAATGAGAAAACAGGTGGCTAAAAGCCTAAAACCAAAATGGGTCAAATGGGTTGAAAGTCACCCTTTTCTTATTTTAGTGCATCAAAATCCCACATCATTTGTTATTGTAATAACAATTCTTGCGTAATCATAATTAGGAAATAAATTATAATAATCCAATAGATATACAAAAAGTTATTGTTTGTCAACCCGGCCTACCCTTACCCGCTTGCCCTGCCCACATCGCTTGACTAGCAATAATTTTCTCATTTTTGTTCAGCTCATTTAGTCGTTTCTCTTACCTATAAGGCTTGGTTCTGCCATTAATGAGTAAAATACATGACCACAAATAACTGTATATCACATAATTTCATTAATTTGAATGTGCAAATAATTCGAGTGCTTGTTCATATTAACTACACACGATTGTGCACTAATAATCTTGTGTACATGTTCATTTATTTAATTGCATGGTACTTCAGTGCATCCGTTTATATCATAGTAGGGCATCCAAATAGCATGGGAGTCGATATCAATGGTACATAAGAGGATCGAAGGATTAGGGCATCAATGAGTATTATTAGGGCATCAATGAGTATTATTAGTGCATCATTAGAATTATTAAGGAATCTGTTTGCTATCATTACAATTCATGAAGTTTATGACAAATCTGACGCAGCTTCCTCAACATATCTATTTTATTCCAATTAGAAGTGTCTACTTTGTACCAAGTATTTCTAAGTTTAAAAATGGTATATTCATATTTTTTTATTGGGGATAATATTGACTTATCATAACTAAATACTAAATTACAGGAATGTATTTTGTTTTGATAAATGAACGCTTGGGATTGCTTTTCGGAACTGTTGATCTGAATATGCAGATTAAATTGCAAGCGCATATTCTTTTGTTCTTTCTTTGCGTGTCTCAACGACGTCTTTCAGCATAAGTAATTTTTGTACCTTTCTAATGAATATTGGTGCATCTGTTAACAATTTGCGCATCTGTTAACAGTTTGACCCGGAAAGCACATGTTTTGACCCGTTACCCAACCATATGACATGCCTGTTTTGCAGCCCTGAGAAAAAAAATTAGAGAATAAACATGTGAATAACCTTTTTTTAAGTAAGTTCTGCTATGATTTCAAGAGTTGTTTTACTTTTGAAGGCTTACCGTCTAAAAGTAAGTTAATGTGTACTAGAATGTTAATACTCAGGATGTTGCTTTTTTCTTTACATGTTGTATATAACATATGCTGTATATAACATATGCATTCTTTTTATGTAAGCTTACATGGATTTTGGTTAGTTGTGGTTACATTATGTTCGAGTCTACTGGTTTTCCTCTAAAGCGAAATAATCTAATCTGTAAGTAGAATCTAAAATCCTTAATTTATCGTAGTAGTATTTAAATGTTGTAATGGTTTTTGATGCTCTAATGTTTCTAACTTGACTAGGAGGATCTTGGTGATGAATTTTATAGATGGGGTCCTGATCTTAAACTTGGAGATGAAAATAAAAAAAGATGTATAAATCCAGACAGTAAGATGGCAGCAGCAGCAAAGCAGTGTACCCCAACAGACTTTTACAAAGTATGAAATTTTGTTTGCCATTTTACACTATAAATCATATTTTGAACTGATTATTGCGATAAAATTTCACAATAATCGGTTTCTAATGTTTGGCTCTGATCACTTTCATTTTCGTACTAGTTGCAACCATACTTTATAAACTTTCAAACAGGTGAAGGGCATGCAATTAAGCAAACGCTATTTTCTTCCACCCGTTTCTTACATCTGATTATTCAATACCACGTAAATCTCACATCCAAACGCCCCCTTATAATACACACAATTACACATAACCACATCTAATAATTTTTTAGTTTTATAATTGATGCATTTGAATATAGACTCAACAGTCCCGAGTTGCATTTGTCTAAAATAGTTGAGGCCAGTAACGTAAACTGAGTTAGCACCATCTACAAATGCAGGAACATTTTTTGGGCTGTTATAATAGTGTTTTACTGTCAAGGATAGAATAGATGAATTTCTAGATACTGCACAGCGAAGGTACCAAATTTGCTTCCTAAATATGCTTTATTGGTGTTTTACTGAATCTACTTTATTATTGGTGCATCTGTTAACATATTGGTGCTTTATTGGTGTTTCTAGCCGGTTAAAACAAGCTGATATCATGTCTGATGTAGTATATCATGTCACTTTGGATATGTGTTTTGAATAGGCATCGAACCGAATATTGCAACCTATCATCAGTTTCATAATGCTCTTTCAAACACCCTTACAATCTGCTATCTAGTATTCCATAACTTCTTTACAATGTTTTACTGAATATACTGTATTATTGATGTAATAGGTAGTTTTTTTCAATCTGGAAATATTAATTTTGATCTTTATCTTGGAATGTAGTGAGATCCGTAAGTACCAGAAGAGTACTAAGTTGCTGATCCGCAAGTTGCCATTCCAGAGGCTTGTTCGTGAAGATGATGATGGTTTTTGGTTTGTGGATGGGATTTCAGCATTAGATGGATCTGGGAGTATGATGGTTTTTGGTTAGTGGTTGAACATTGAACGTTGGTTGAACAAGTTGATGACTTGATGGGCCTCGAGATTCCGATGGACGAACTTGAATATGATATAAATGTTCAGTATAGTGTTATATATAAATGTTCAGTATAGTGCTTTGAGGTGCTACGTGCTTTTTTTTAAATTTTAAGATAGTTGCGTTTAGATTGTAAAAGTCTTTTTTTTATTCTTCAGTTTTTATTCAAATTCATCATGGCACAATTCCTCTCTTATAGATCTAATTAAGTTTTTAAGCAGACATTCCGTTTATATAACGTAATTTTCAAATGTTTAAAAAAAAAGAAAAAAAAATGAAAAAAAAATGCATATAGCATATAACTAGAGAAAAAAAATGAAAAGAAATAAACAATAAATATAATAAGGAAGAATGGGGTGAAAAGTTACAAAAATGACCCTGATAATAAAAGATATGACAAACAGACCCATGGAGTTAGTAGGAAAAAAAAAGGAGGGGATGAGGGCTTGATCCAAAGGCTGTGGCTTGGTTTTCCACCGAGATGAAGTTTTCTCATGATCCCATCTCTCTCTATATATATATATTATAATTACACCCATAAAATAAATATGAATTTAAAAATTGGATTTATTATTTATTTATTTATTTATATTAATTAGATATTTTATATAAAACTGGTTCGGTTCGGTTCGGTTTTTACTGTTCGGTTTTTTAGGTTCGGTTTTTTCGGTTTCGGTTTTTTCTGCTCACCCCTAATTTTCAAGCTATACACAAGAATTTTGATAACGTTCTCCATGACATAATTCCTAAGATTGCTTCAAATGCTACAAATGATATTATTGAAGACAATCTTCCAAAAGTCTTAGTTGAAGCTGTCATAAAGAAAGAGACACGTTTCAAGAGACTGTATCAGCCCTGATTTCCAAGGAATTTGCTGATCATGCGCCAAAATTAATTGAAGAAATTTTTCAGACTTACATACAGAACAATGTTATTACTGTTCATCCTACAACAAGATCTTCAACTGCTACACCATCATCTGCTGATCTTCAACAACAATTATATTCAAAGATGAAGAAAAGTCTTCAAGATCAAGCTGATGATCCAGAGTTGTGGGAAGTTTTAAAACGTAAGTTTGAAAAGTCTTCAGCCTTGTCAGGTCCTTGCAGAACAGATACTTTTCGCAGCATCAAGAAGATGATGCTCCTCCTGAGGGGGAGAAAAGAGCGAAAAGGCAAAAGACATCAAAAAGCTCGAAACCTGCAAGAGGCTCTTCATCAAAACAACCAGTTCAAATATCTGAAACCTATGTATCTAAACGTCAACAGCAACAACAAGAATGGGATTCATGGGTTGAGGAACCAGTAAGTGATGTAGACGAGGTGATTCCTGAAGATGATTCTCCTAAGCTTATTGAAGAATTTCAAAATGTTGACAAGCATGTTCCAACGGTATATGATCATGAAAGAATGGAGGCTATGTTAAGAGATATGATGAGTAATCAGCTCAGAAAAGTTGAAGAATATGCCTACCATTTGGAACAATCAACGGACTATATGGAGAATCAGATAGTATGGGAAAGTAGACAACATGACATAAGACGATCGAAGCCACGAGCTCTTGTTTTCTACGGAAGAGAAGAGCTATTCAACAAGGATTTATTTTTCTTAAAGAATGGAAATACATAAGAGAAGAGCTATATTATTTTACTCCACAAGATACACATTGTCTCATTTCCAGAAGAAGACTTGGAAGAAAAGATGAAACGTTAGGTTAAGAAAGAATTCAAGACTTTCAATGAAAAAGCACGATTATCAATTCAACATTGGAAAGATTCATGGCACAAGAGATTGTACAAGATCAACCACAGAAGGGTTAGAGCTAATCCAGAAGAATACTTCTCTAATCACGTGATTGTTGATGTTGTCAGAGTTACTACTGAGCAACAACACGGGCTAGATTTTCTGGAACAAATCATTATGATGAGAGAAAACGATAAACCAAATAGCTTTTCTGAGGCTAACTTCAAGTATCTGAATAAGAATGATATTGAAGATTTGTATTATCTTTTCCAAAACAAGAAAGTTGACTATCGTGAGAACAAGTTGCTGAATTCTTTAATAACGTTCATCAGAAGCCGTGTTATCTGGGAAAGAGTTCATGACTTTCAACTTAACTGCAACAAGATTGACATTCCCTGATAATGAGGCATGTGATCCTTACTCTATAGTATATAAACCAAGCACAGGTTTGATTTACTTAAACAGCAAGAATGAGAAATGGTCATGTATTTGGTGGAGATTGTTAAGTTTTGTGATGCGATGCTCAAAAGAGTTTGAGTAAAGTAAAGCTAAAGATCTTTGAGAACAAGTTTTTGAAGAAGACTCCATTGTTGGGTGTATTAGATCTTAACATAATGAAAGCATATGTAAGAGAAATAACAAAGCGTCAATGACACCGTGAGCAGATGAGAAGGTGGGAATCTTTTGTGAATGGAAGACCAATTCTACCGATGATGTGGCGTCAGTAATAATCAACCCTTAGGGAGAGATTGCTAGGAATGAAAAAGTGTTAATTATTAACAATGAATTGGTCTTATGTAAAAATAGTGGTTTAGTTTGTATTTATATTGTAATAAATCAAACTTGGTCAAACTTAAGTAAATGTTGACCACGTTAGACCAAATTAGGAAAATTAGAAAGTTTAGCTAATAAGTATAAATACCCCTTACTAGAGGTATTTACACAAGTCTTTCTACATTTTTTGATCCTCTCCTCGACCTCCCTTCTCTTTTTTCCTTTTAATGAAAACTTTGAAAATAATGAAAACTTTGAAAATAATGAAAATCACTCTATAGCTTCCTCTCTCTCATTCTAACACTTTCGTATGATATTATATGCAAACATGA